>VYZP01067373.1:0-40709 GCA_013400635.1 Hypocryptadius cinnamomeus
GGGGAAAACTCAGTTCCCTCAATAGCACAAACTGAACATTAACTTTTTTTCTCCTGTGTATTCAAGTCTGCTTCTTGCAAGCATAACGTGTATGTTCATATTCTTTGCAAGGGAAACACCATCAGGCCTGCATAAATGATCTGAAGTTACTAGTTCTCACTTTGTCTTCCATGCTCACTTCAAATCCCATTACTCTAGCCAGTGCCAGCTGGCATGTGAGAATGCAGTAGGGCAAGCAGACCCACTTCTATCACTGTAAAATCCTCACTGTTTCTCCATGAGATTTCAAGCCACCCCAAATGGAGTTGCAGCCTTGGCACTGTGGAACAAGCTGGTCTACAGTAGTAATCACTGTCTTTACATTACCATACTCTCACAGATAACTACTGCAGGAGGCAATTTGGTAGGAAAGCTCCCTAGAAAATTTGATCTAGTTACTAGATGCAATACTGGCATATTTGTGTGAATATCTATTGAAATGAACTTCAGTGTCCTGGGTCATTTGCAGAACAAGACTAGGAGACCTAGAAACCATTTCAGACCTTAAAGGTCTCTGAATTAATGGCTTTAGTAAGGGGATGATGTGCAGACAATCTTGACAAAATAAAATTGCATGTAACTGGTTCGTGCTTCTTCTACAGCCTTTCATATCACCAAAAAATTCAGAAAGCAGGATGTACCTCATTGTCCAGACCTCTTCTGCAATGTGTAGTTCTCACAAATCTTTCAGATCCACACCTTACCCTGCACTATGTTGTTACTAGTTTCCTGAAAGAACTGGCCTTGTTGATGAACTTCTGACATAGACTTGTGTTTTCATATAAAGCCAGATCTCTTCATATGTCTAGAATTTTGAGACATTTTTTGAATTGAATATTGTCTGCACCCTCTGTTGCCTTTTGCTTTCACCTTCTTTCACCTTCCACTGAAAGTGGAATGGCACCTTTCAGCAAAGTTACTTCCTGAAGTGAATATAAGCTTTACCACAATCCAGCAAAAAGATTACATTCAGTTTTACCTTGTTTTTCCAAGACTGTGAAGCATGGAATCTAAGTGAACATCTGTTGTTCAAGTACAACAAACACAACTCTACAGGATAAAAGCCTAAAAAATTCTAAGTAAATTCAGTCCTGAAAGAAAACAAAAAAACCCCAACAATTTTATACTCCTTCCTGCAGTGTCAGCTGCCCAGAAATAATTGCCACAGTGTAGTTCCTTGATAAGGCTTAGCAGTCAATGTGAGCATAATGCAATTGAAATCAGTGGAGCTCTGCTCAGCTGCATCAGCTGAGGATGTAACTATAAACTGGAATATTAAAATTCACAAACACTCTCTGTTACTATGTCGCTCTGCAGTTTTGCTAAAACATGGCAGAAAGACGGGAAAATATGTAAGTAAATTTCTAATAATGCAGCTTTAGGTTTAAGTGTATGGAAATAAAATTAGAAACATTCTAGCATAAAATCTCTGCACTTAAAAAAAGCAACTACAAAAACAAAAGAGGAACTCTTTTTTCGTTGATAATTAAATATTTCTGATAGGCTTTTACTATCCTAAGTTAGTATGTGATAGTGTGCATGCAACACTTCAACATGACTATACATATATACTTGAAGTTTAAAAATTATTAGTCAGACAGCAGGTTTCTAAATTTAATAGAATTGTTCTGGTTTTGTTCTTATGTGATATCCGTCACTTGGATATCCAAGTGTTTCTCAGCTGCACATGGAGCAACATAACTGGCATCAGTACTGTGCTATCTGTAGCTACATACTCTCTCCAAAGGTTGAACAGTGTGCATTGAAGCATCTTATCTTGGTTTGTTATCAAATGCTGATGCTTTCTGAGATATTCAGTGAAGCATTATGCAGCTCAAATATATATTCAACCTTACAGCATGGGAAGCTGCTGGGTGAGACATCTAAGGACTCTGGCATCCAAACTGGTCCCTCTCTAAAATGCACCTGGAAAAGGGCTGAAGTAAGAAATGGCCTAATTTCATTCATAGATGGCATATCTAGGCCTCTAGACCATATCAAAATGCATTAGTTATATATTGTAAATTAAAAGGCTCATTTCCTTCCTGATTCCCTTCACAGTTTTCTTTCAGATTGATGAAACAGTCCCAGATGACAGATTCTCACTTACATTTATAATGATGGTTTGCAGCTCAGCCAATACACTTTGGAGGTATCAGAACTGAAGCACCCCAGAGTATCTTCAGGGAAGTATGAAATACCAGGTTTATTACAGGATCAAGATATATAGCACTAAATTAAAGCTTTTTTAAATTTGAAACTTCTTTCTTTGTGGTACAATTAACTTACATTTCCTGCCTTAATTCCCTGTCTAGCATGTCAACTGTCACACATTTCTGAAATCTTTAGTAGTTGCTGCAGTTTGAAATTTTCCTTTTTTCTAACACTATGCCTGATGTTGTTAGACCCATGGCCTCTGAACAAGCCTTTCTACCACTCCACTGTTCATTAAACCCAAAGCAGAAGTATACAATGTAGCATTTAGTGTAGATGTAAAAATTCAGCCTAATCCAAATAACACTTCTCATTTGTTGAATTTATCTCCCATATTTCTTGCAGTTCTGATAGCCCTCAGCTTTTACTCTGATATTTTATGGGCTTGAACCTTATACCCTTTTTTCTTTACTCCTTTTCACGTGCCTTTTTAAAATTTGTGTCTCAGGAGAAATTAGTAGTAATGATCAATGGCTGGTTGAAAAATTCTGCTACCTGCAAGTAACCAGATGTGGGATATCAATAGGGCACTAATTAGGCCAACATGACTCAATTTAATAAAAAATAAGGAATTTTAGATATATACTGAGAGAAATTGGCAGATCTAAGTGCTCCCTAGACAGAAGGAAATTCTTTTGTCTGTGTGTTGTTATGCACTAACAACGAAACTAAAGCTGATGGTTTTGAAAGTCTTGAGATTCAGAACAGTAATGAAGAGAGAAAAACTGTAATAGGAACTTCTTGGTAGTTATCTACAAAGTTTGACAGAATTTTGAGGTTTGATCCTCGAATACATGCAAAATGTTTAACTAGAGACAAACTGAATTTTGTCTACCTATGGAATGCTCATGGCCAGGAATTTTTTCCAATGGATAGCTAGAAACCTTTTGGCTTCTACTTTGGACATAGATGAATACTCACAGCCTTATTATTAGAAACACTGTTCCTGCTCCATTTAAAATGTACATAGAGGTAAAATAGTGCCTCCCTGCACCCCAGATTTCTTTAGCTTACATGTGATCAGAAAGATGGTTTCACCAAAAAGCTATTTGGAACATAATAAGTAAACTTTGTACTCACTGTAGTTTTCCTGAGATAAGTATTTTCCCTTAAGTTTTATGTGGTTATGTTTCCATAATAGACTTCTCTAGAATGGTTCAAAGCCCTATTTAAAATATGCATAAAAATGAGAATCAAAGGCAAGTTATACTATATTATCTACTATGAGAGAGGAAAAAAGTAATAAAACAATCAGTGGGCCTTAAGTGCAAATACTGCAAGCACAGGCTTCAGCATTTTCATCTTACATTTTGTTTTTCCTTGCAGTACCTCAGAAACATATATATGACAGGGAAGGCATAGTTCTAAATGCCTTGAATGATAAAATAGTCACTACTTAAAATTAACAATCATTGGGGTTTTGTTTTTGTTGTGGTCTTTTAATGATATACATTGCCAAGTCTCTGTTTAAAACAAGAAAAAACAAAAACAAGAAAAAAAAACCAAAGAAAAACAAAAACAAAACCAAACAAACCCCAAATGAACAAAAAACCAAACAAGCCAAATATCAGAGTAAAAAAAGGCTGTTTTTTAAAAATAGCTCTGCTCAATACTGGAATTACTGTTCTGCAGTAAAATCTAAGAACAAAGTTAGAAAGGTTAGAATTGCTTCTAGACTCTCAAGCCATAAGGACCTCTGGCCTTACTGGACCAGACTCCTCTGCCTGAGGAGCCCAAGGACATCTCTGAGATGCCTGGCAGTGGATCAGCCTCTGCAGTACCCAGGGTATTGGGACAGAGGGGCTGCTCTTTCTCAAACAGCACTACCAGAGACTGGCAGTGCTTCATCCTAGGAAAGATGGCTCAGAAATTTCATGGAGAGTTAGATAATTAAATCCCTGGAGGCTCCTTTCCCCTGGAGAATAGTAAGGAAATAAAAGATGGTTATTTCCACCCTATGTATTAAAAAAAAAAAAAAAAAAAAAAAAAAAAGCCCGGTGGTTACTTAACATACTGTGACATTTGGAACAAATTGATTGTGCTTCTAAAACAGCACACACATGTCTATAACTATCTATAAAGTGTCTCTCTATAGATAACTATCATGGACCTTGGTACATTATCTTCAGAACAACAGAGAAAGAAAAGGATATCAGTGCACAAACAATACTTTGAGATTTGGTTTTTTTTAGGAAGCACATGCATTTGAAGGATCACAGACTTCACTCATTCACCTTGTCATCAGGGATCAGCAGAGGGGCTGATCAGCACCCAGGAGAGAGCACTGAGAGGGGTCCCAGCTGCCTGGTGGGCACCAGCAGAGGACACCTACCCCCGTTTTTGTGACCTCTGGCCCATGCACAGCTGGGTGAGCTGGCTGAGCTGGGTGGCTTGGCTGAGATGGCCTGGAGGGACCCCCCCCAACCCCTTCTCTGGGGCATCTTTGGGTGTCACTGAGGAACCTGTTTCAGCTGGGATGCGCTACCCCTTCAAGAATGTTTGGATCACACTTCCAAGCTCTTGCATGCAAACAGCAAGTCCAGGAACTCATTTTAATGAGAATTTCACTCATGAGTAAAGCAAATATTGCAAGGAATTTGAGACCTTAAGCATAGGCTTATAGCTCTTCTAATGCATCCTGTCCTGCATACATTGTAGATGCATTAGCAAAGTACATTTTACCAAACTTTGCCTGGAGGCTCTCAATGAGATCCAAGAATATATAAATTGGATTAATCTAAACTCATATTTATTTGAACTTCAGGGCACATAAGTCCATAATATAGGCAAACCAAAGTAAAAAAAGGGGGGAAAAAAAAGAACCTAAAAAAACTAACTACTACTTCTAATGGGGGAAAAAATATCTGTGAACACTTTGATATGAACTTGGAAGGACTTATACAATTGCAAAGGAGAAGAGTTGTACTTGTGTCTTCAGCCCTAGCAGAACTAAGCGTCATACCATCAATAACAGAACTTTACCTCCTTTTTCGAGGGGTTATTTAGTGAGAATGCCCTGCAACAGAGCAGAGGCCAAACAGCTTTGGTATTAATTCAGTTTTAATGGGGATTGTTATGTAGCATTATTCTCTGTGTACATTGATGTTCTTGTTTCTCTCCACTCCTTTCCTTAGTGTGAAAGCTGTCTCTTCTCACTAATTAAATTTCATTACCTCCCACTGAAGAGAACTGAGAGATTACTGGCTGACTGCCTTTGACACAGTTAATCAATCCCTAGAGAACAAATAATGACCCTATTTTTGCTTCCTTTTTAACTTGTAACCTTTTATTCTATCCTGAGACATAATTTCCCCACTCATTTGAATGTATGTCCATCTTCAGTTTCAGGACCCTAATGATGAGTAATTCTGTGGTCATGTAAGTAATCAATAAGAGGATAGTTATTAATCTCATCTTTAGTAAAAATATTAAACTTGCAATTCCATTTCACCCTTAAAGCTCTCTTTAGTATTATTCATGGAAAACACTGGAATCTTGCTATCTGGGAACACCACCAGCACTGTATTCACCCAGTCTTATCTATAAAGTTATTTACATAGAAGCTGGACATCAGTTACGTGGTTTCCATTACTTGTATCTCATGTTTTTAGTTATAAGAATTATAATCCATTAACAGCGGAGCTCCACTGATTTAAGAGTAGTGACATCACACATGATTTCTACTGTAATTTTCAATTTATTAAAAACATAACTGGGTGTTAAGGACACTTGTTATCTAATAATAAATCTGACCAATTCAGAAAGACCAATTAAAAGAAATAAGTAAACCTCCTAAAAAAAGTAACCCCTGCAACTTTTTATGTATGTGTATGCATAATGTAGAGCACACATACATTACTTTTTTTCTCATTCCGATAAAGTACAATTTCTACCTTCAGACAAGGGATAGTAAGATCAAATTTCTTGACTAAGTTGCATTTCAGGTGCTGTGTAAACTGTGGTAGCCCTCACCAAGTGAATCAGGATGACAACTTTAAAGTATCGATACACAGAATATTTGCATACGTGCAAATAGATGTGGGTCAGTTTTAGTCTCTAACATAATTTCTTTCTGTCCCTATCAATTTCCAAACTGAAAACTTCAAAAAATTTCAGTTTTTCTGCTGACTGCATAAGACTACATCCCTGTGGTGAAACCTTGTGAGACTCAATTACATTTATGTGAGCTCTTACTATAAGTAAGTACTTAACAACCCACTCTCATAAACTACCCAAGTGTCAAAGTCCTACAGTATGCACTTTGTCATGATGGAGCTGAGGGAATGGTCTGCATGTCTTTCTTGGTCTGTAAACCCACTGTTGTACCACTCTTTCAGACTTGCCTCTTTTTATAGAGCAGCTTTTCCTCTCAGGTCCCCTTTCTTAGCTGGGCTATATATACTTTGCACATAAACTATCAGCTCTGTTGCAGTGGGAATCAGTGTGTTCAAATCAATGGACTCTTTATTTTTATTATTTTAATGATTGCTTAATGGATTAAATAACTACCTGCTGGTTTATGGAAGTCTCAGTTTTGCAGATCTCTCCATAATTTAATGAGGTAAGTATCAGCATATTTTTGTTTCCAGAGCTGTCTAAATCCTCTTCTTACCATGGCAGGTGTTACCTACACAGTATGAGCCACTCTCCAATTAACCATAGGGCAGCTATTTAACCTAATAATTAGAAGTGGCAAATATTAATTTAGAGGGTTTCAGACAAAGAAACACTCACTTTCAAAATTAGGCAAATTTCCTAAAATAAGAAGCAAAACCTAAGATTCAAGCAAATCCATGACAAAAGGGTATATGAAAAAAGTTATCTTTTTTTTTTCATAAACTAATATGAAATGGTTAATGAAATGAGCTGTGCATGTTTCTCCTGCTATTTTGAATACCACTTTGCTTATATTATGGGAAGAGTTAGAAGGAAGATGTGAATACATTATTTCATATCTACAATTATCTAGAACACAAGGTTGTCCAGAAGTAAGGTTTTGGGTTTAGGACTCTTTCATAGACATTCTTAATGAATATAGACAAGTTTCATCATTTGTGTCTTTAGCTCTATTTGTCATCTGAACACAGATATTAGAAAACAAAACAAGCTTCCCTATCTCACAGGATATTGCAAGCATTTTAATGTTAAAGACCTTAGCTAAGAGTTACACAGGTATTGCCTGGCTGAAATAGGTCGGAGTATTCTTTCTCCCAAGAAAATGATAGGGCTGTGGATTTTTTGTCCTCATAAATAAAACCTCCCTATAAAACCCATATAAAATATTAACGTGAGATGTCAATACAGAGCACTATCCTAAAGCAGATGGTAACCTTATACACAACGAGAACACGCTATACTTTTCAGGAAAAAATATTTCAAATTCTTTGGAAGGTCCAATTAATTATAACTTAAGTAGAACAACCCTCAGAGTCTTTTTATAAGTGTTGCTTTCCTAATGTTTGAAGTAAAAATGTGAAACAACCCTCCACTTCTCTGCTTAGGTCAGTAGCAAAACTCTGATGAATTTCTGCAGGACAGAGCTTTTGCTTTAGATTTTTGCTCATTGTTGCCATTATCATTTATACCATTACTGTGCTACACCATTACTGCTTTCAGTCCTGCTGCTGTAGTTGTCATTTAATACCCCTGTAAAATTGCTATTGCTATTCATTACACATAGATTGGAAAGGAAAGCATTCATTTTGTACAGTGACTAAATGATACAAGTCAATCAAGTAAATCTGAGTAAACTGGACTGTTTATGTCCTCTTGCTGCTGTCAGTCATATTTGTAGGTGGAAAAAATGATCCATTCTTTCCTTGCCTACAGCAGCATATGAGCAGTTTGTGGTAACTGTAATCAAAATTGCTGTTTAATGATGCTTGAAAGATTATTGTATTTTGTTTTAAAGTCTCATTCTGTTCTGGCATCATCAGCCTATTTTTCACTTTTGTGAGATTTCTGTGATATGAAGCAAATATAATAATATGCAATATACAGCATATACGCCCATATGCAATATACAGTTCACGAGTTCCAGGAAAAGCAAGAAATCATGTGGAAAATTCAAAAAAAAAATTTAAATCTATAACAATGCCATTTACATTCATATTTGAAGGAATTACAGTATTTAGAGTTTCTGGAGTTTGTTTTATTTTTACTAGCATGGTACCATAAAATAACTGGTGCAAATCTCTTTGAGTTTGTCACTTACTACAGGCGAAAGATAAAACCCTGAGGCAATCAAAAATACAGCACTGTTCCATGATCTCTGCTCAGAAAAAAAGATCCATTGAATTCATAAGAGCTGTTTGCTTGGAGAGGAGCTTGGAAAACACTACCCTGGCCTATGATAACTCCTGTTTTCAAACTCAAATTACGTTACGTCTGCAGAAGGGAAAGGAAACACTGCAGAGCTGATGGCTATAAGTATCTCAGTGTTACCTACCTTCTGCTTTAGGCTTGTGTAATTCAGTACATTACAGTTTGTCTATATAGACTTGAATCCTTTTAGAACCCAAGGAAGGGACTCATTTGTCCTTACTTCAAACCTCTAAATGCAGATGTCAGCATCAGAGCCGGTTGTCTAGACTCTGGAATTCTGGCAGAAAAAGTAGGAAATTTTAAGACACAAATGAACTTCAGGCAGAACCTGAATTAGATAACATCTGTCACACATAATATGCATTTTTATTATCAGTAGTCATAAAATAGTGTAGACCCCTGTTTCAGAGACAGACTGAGGCATTATAGTTTGGCATTATAATTTGGTCAGTTAAATCTGCTCCTCCATGGCCAGATTTTATTACAATAGCAGATCACAATTTAAAACTGAAATCCCTTAGAAAAAGAAGGAAAAAACCTATTTAGCATATTGGACAGTAAACACTTGGGTTGCTGACTCTTCTTACTGCATTTCTCAAGCTACAGAGGGCAAAGATTCATCTAAAGACAACAGTGTTAGACTTCATAAGCCCTGTATGTGACAGCAGTAAGTGCTAGAAGTGTAAGCACTAATTAAAGCTGTTTTGCTTTGTTATACTGGGGACTCAAACATGGCACTGAGCTCCTGGGGCTGCTATGCAAGTGCTTACCTGGAGAGCAGCTACCTCGCAGCACCTGCATAGCAGCTGGGCTGAAAATCCCTCTGCTCTGGATAGTGAACAGCTAATGATGTATGTGCAAGTCAGGATCAGATGTGGTGAGCAGAGCTGGAAGGACTTGGTTTTGGTTCCCACTTTTAACAGGAAAATCCCACTCTTTCCCCCGTACTAGGAGTGACACCCCTAGAGGTGTCATTTCTTTCAGCTTGCAAACTCACTGCTCTTGGCGTGTGCAGACTTTGCAATTCGGAAAAAAAAAAAAAATACTAGCCTTAAATTACCTAAAACAGGTTCTTCTATACAAAATGATACATGTGTTAAACATGGAATCTCATGAGGTTATCTCAGGCCTATCATGTTATATTATGTTATGTCAGCAGTGATGCAATATTTTTGAGCTACTATCCAGAATGATTTGATAAAATATGGCACACATCAAACCTGAACAATAAAATTGGAAAGGAAAGGTTTTGAAATCGAACTATAGCTGTTTTAACAAGTGACTGGTTCACATCAATTTATATCATGCAAGGACTGAAGGCTGTATATAAACTTTTTCTGATTTTCCTCTCTCTTGCTTTAAAAGGTGACTGCTACTTGCCCATACACTGCCTGTCTACAAATTTTTGTCAAAATAATCTGAAAGTGTTGAAATATATCTCTCAAATTGCCACTGGGCAAGTAATATCTATTTATGGTTCTTTGTAGCCAGATCTTTTTTCCTGCTGAAAGAGAGCAGCTCAATCCCTTTGGCTCCAAGATGCTGTCTAGTAAACTGTTCTGTTACAGTTTTTTCTACACAAATTATATTTAAGAGATTGAGAATCTACTCCTTCAGTCCAGACCACATTTCTGTTTTTCAATTAATCCCAAAGAGAAGACTAAGAAATGGTAAATTCAGTATGGATGCACTCAGTTCAAGAACTTGAGACTTTGTTCCCAGTAAGTCTGGCCTCCAGTTATTTAGACTGGTGTTTCACCCTGTCTAAAGCTATAATTTGAATTGATAAGATAGTTTTTAACAGGCTAAAATAGTATCACCATATATTATGCTCAAATATGTGTCCCAAAGCTAGCAATTAGCTCAAAAAGTTTACATTCTTTTCTGTATCACAAATGTGTCTTAAAGAAAAAAAAAGTTCCAGAAACCATGGTAATAGCAAAAAATTTCCCTAAGTAGATGTTCAAGTAGCACAAGCCATTGTAGCCATCATCAGTGCTGCAATGGCTTTGACACAAGTCAGCAGAGGTCCCAGTCCCTGTTATTGCAGGGGTTAATGCAGGATAGCAGCAGCACCCTCTGCTATAATGACCAGCCTCTCACGTTCTCACATTATATGACCTCAGCTTCACATAAAGACAGATGAGCAGAAGAAAGGCTAAAATCATAAGGAACCATGATGCATTACATATCTTCAAAGATTTCCCAGCATTAAGAAATCTAATTTGCTATTATCTACGATTTTGGAACTCTTCTAAAATAGAAAAACTGTGCACGTAACTCTCTGTAGATCCTGTGGAAATCCACCCACTAAGTAGCTACCCTAGTTTCAGTTTAACAACACACTATAACATCTTTTTTCACTGAGAGGTATTTTTCAGCATAAATAAAGGTAATGATATCAAATCCACAGTCTCTCACATTTAAATGCACCAAGGAGTATCCACACTGCACTTTAATCCTTACCAGAGCCCTAGAGCCAACAACTTCTGTGAGCACAGGGAAGCACAGCTTCCCAGGTGGCCATACCCTGAGGGCTTTTTTGCTCCTTGTCAAAGAATTAGACTCAGAAACACTGCAAAATTCCAGGGCAGTGCAAGGTATAGTGTCAGACAGTTGACTGTCTTGGGCTTGATTTGAGGTAGCTACTCCAGGTCTCAGATAAAGATTTCAAGTTTATTATGAATAGATAAGTGAAGAAAGACAAAACTCAGTCCACAAATAAAGTAGCTTCTGTCTCCTCCCAGCTGTGGCTCCACTTCATGATAAAACAAAGCTTGTGAAAGGAATAGTCCCTGTGCATCTATTCTGAAGACTGGGATGTTTTTGACCAAGTTTAATATAGGTTACTATGAAAGGTTCTGTTCTGTGTGGCTGTCTAAAACATGAAAGGTTTTAAAGTTAAAAGACTCAACAAATGGAAAATGCACAATATGTCAAGCACATAAGCTCTTCCATGGGTCACCATCAGTGTGTGGAGGGAAACTTGAGGTTTTTTATTTCCAGTTATATCAATTGTCTTGTATAGGAGTTATTACATTCTTTACAAAATTGGATGTGCAAAAAAATGATTTGGAATGTCCATGCTCATGCAGATCTCTCCCTGTGGAGTACAACATTTTAAAATTCAAGAAGAAAACCTTCCTAAGACTTTGTAGCAGGATATCTGTCAACAATTGTGCTGCCTGTCAACAGCCTCTGCTATGGGAGTTATGTAATGTAACTCTTTTATCTACTGAAATAAACAGCTTCAACATGGGGACCAGCCCATTCTTTATGTCTTGTGTGAGGCCCATTCAATGACTGGAAAATATTTACTGGATGTGTACCTAGCAATGAGATAGGCATAGAAATTGTTTAGTTGGACTTTTCTGGAAGTTTGGAGCACCTGCTCAGCAGTACCTTCGTGCTGGCATAACTGGATTGTGTGGTTATGTAATGACTGCAGGTTTCTGAGGCTTACAGGGTGGAGAATCAAGCAGGTAAGTAATTCAGGACTACACAACAGGGGAAGAGGAGAAGAGCTTAAATATGAACCTAGATCCCAAATAGATCCTGGGAAACACTCCCTTTACCACCTCTGCCTCCAGCAGAAAGGTCCATGGCCAGTAGGAGGCAACAGAAGAAAAAGTAAATGGTTGCAACAACATTTTATATATTTCTTGCAGGTCTTTGCAAAGACGAAGTTATTGTTGTACTGTGAAGGCAAACTATTATAAAAGCCTGTAAAAGCTTGGAATTTTTTGGTAGTGGGAAGAAGAATACAACAAATGTTTTCTCATCACCTCTGAGAATAGGGAACAAATGGTAAAAACATAGCACTCATCCAGTGTCATTATGAATGTCTAATAAAGGAAAGCTTGTAAAATGAATGCTAAAACATTACAAACTCTATAAAACATGCTATAGTAGGAACAATGATGGTTACAGTCAAAAATAAAATGGTTCAACAACAAAGGTGAAGCTTCATACGAAATTTTCCAACAATTATAATAAAAGAATTTTTGTTCTCTTCAGAACTTCAACCAGAGGCATTTTTTTCCTTATCATTTTGTTTTCAAAGATTATACCTTTACAGGACTACCTTTATAGGTAGTCCCTATACCTGATATCTGATCTTTTTTTTTATGTATGGTAATGATTTCAAAGTTAATGC
Organism: Hypocryptadius cinnamomeus; assembly: GCA_013400635.1. Classification (NCBI taxonomy): domain Eukaryota; kingdom Metazoa; phylum Chordata; class Aves; order Passeriformes; family Zosteropidae; genus Hypocryptadius; species Hypocryptadius cinnamomeus. Next base: position 12,734 of record VYZP01067373.1, read on the forward strand.
TCAAATGAGAAAACCTTTGAATTGTGATTTTGTAGAAGTTCATTTTAACAAGTTCTCTATGTGCTATGTATGTTTAGAGCAGCAATAGAAGAGATTATTTTAAAAATCCAATTAAACTGTATTTACCCCTAAATGTCTAAAGGACTAATGTCTATGGTCACAGATGAATCGTGTGATCAGTATCATAAGAAAGGATTGATCTAATTTAAGTTACTTTTAACTTTTAAATCATATTGTCCCATGAGTGTACTTATTAGGAAATTTTCTGTATCAGTTGCACTGTCTTCTCATGCACATGATTACAGTTTTCCAGTTTGGGAACTAACAAATCTTCCAAATCTCAGGATGAATTATTCTTTGTAAAACCTAATATCTGGGGGAGCAAGACTGTTGCTGTTATGCTAGACTGTTTATTTCTTTAAGGGTAGAAAAGAGAATAAACAAGTTTAATCGCCTGAAGTACCTAATGTTGGGGTAGAAAACATTAACTGGTTTCAAAGTCAGTCATATCCTACATGATCAGAAGGACCTAGCAACAGGAAATCTATCTGCAGATCTTAGCTTCCAGACTAATCCCTATTACTATTACATAGAGCAGTTTCTATTTTTAGACATTTAAAGCTGTTGTATTAACACATATAAACAAATTAGTGTTTGAACATTCTTAAAAAATTGTGACTGCCCATGGTCAACAGTGTATTTTTCAACTTTGGGATATATGGTAGGATATAAACTCCAAGAAACAATGGTAAAATTCCTTACAAATGACAATTTAATGACAGAAATATGAAGTGATTGACTCTTCAGTTTGAACTGGGTTGGGATTCAGTCCTGCAAGACATTTATGAAAGTAAGAATCTCATTGAATCTGCATTTCAGAGTAAGGCCATGTGGTAAAAAGCTAGTCATTGAGATAATTATATTCCTTTTGTCCTGAATCTTTCAACCACATTTCTCAAAATGAATAATTGAAAAAAAATTTTTGTTAAGTTGTTTTTCGACTGATACAGCATTTCCATAATGATGGAACCATGAGGAAACATATTTATCTAATAGAAGGGGAAGTGAAAGCCATAATGAAAATTTTGGTGGATGAATTCTCATACAAAGGATTATCTCAATAAAGTGCCTTAATAAATTACATTATCATCCTAAAGGGCCTGCTATGGTATTTTTAACTTTATTCTGGAAGAATAGAAAACCATGCATACTTTCAAAAATATCATAAAATTGCTAAACAATGTTGCTTATTCATGTTAAGCACAAGCCACTACTTGTTGTACAAATGGAAATATTTCTTGGTGAAAGATTTTGGGTTTAGCTTACACATTATTCCACTCAGATAAATAAATGTCGGGTTATGTTTCAGCAAATAAATTTTTTACAAACATAGTTTCAGAAATTCTCATATAGTTTGCTCTGTCCACCCTATAGCCTGTTGCTATATATATATATTTTGAAATTTTTAAGCTTTATATACTCCCTAACAGATAAAGGAAATAAAGGGTGACTTTGTAAGCTGTGACAAGAAAGAGTTTATTTCCTGTTTTTTTCACTATAACCTTCATGAATCTTTACATGAATTTTTACATTTGTTTCAGACACAGGATGCTCTGTGAAAATCCAGTTCAGAATATTTGAATATTAATGACTGGAAAAAAACATGATGGTCTAACTTTCGCATCTAAAGCTATTGCTGTGTTTTTATTACGGTGTAGCTTTAGCTTCTAGGAGATTATCCAGTCAGCTAAATCCCTGCTAAATATTTATTTTTTTTATCCAAATCTTTATATTTGCAAATCCTGACTACAGAAAATTTTGTATACGGCGTCTCTTCAGTGTTTGGTACACAGAAATCTCTGCATGGAAGTCCTCTGTTTCATGACCCCACAGCTGCTGTTCCCTGCAGGCTGGCAGCATGGAAGGTGCTCTTTGGTGTGCCAAGAGCTATCAACAGCCTTGCGGAGAAGGACTGCACGCACATTTGTCCAGGAAGGAACTTGGAAATGCCTATCAGAAATGCCCTTGGCATGGAAATGCCCTGTCATTTATTTGCTAATTTTACCTCAGTCAGACAAATGCTGCTGCTGTTACAGCAGCCCAGTGCTGCTGCAGGTGAAGCTCCCAGACCTCCTTCAGCACCCACCTTGGCACCTCCAGCCTGTGCTGAGGACACCGGTATGCATCCTGATCTTCTGGGCATCTGAAACTTCTGGGTGCAAAGACTATCACTGGCATGCTGCTCTTTAAAGCAAAATTGAAGATTGCCATGAGAAAGACAATGCCATGAGAGAGCTTCAGTGAGCTTACAAGGCATGAGATCTTTTGTGCTACTTAAGAATAGGCTAATTTCTGTAATGTGAGAAGGAAAAATCAAGCTGTGACTCTCAAAAAGCATTTTTTAATGTCCCTTGGCTTTTTTAACTTCTTCCTTGAATTCAAGCTGAGAAGAATAAAAATTTAAAAACTGTCAAACACTACATCAAGCTGTTACAACTAATAGGCATAGCAGAAAACTTTTTAATAATAATACTTTAAATAAAATCTTATTGGCAGAAAGCAAGCTAAAAGTATGATTTGAGAACTTTCCGTGAGAAAGATTTTCCAATGAAATAATGCACTTACAAACAAACAAGTTTCCCAAGGAAACATTTTGTTTTGAAAGACTAGAAAAGTGTGATTATCATTTAGAAAAATGGAAATGCCTGCATCCAACCATGTATGTTGCCCTTCTAGTATCCTACGACCCTGTATGTCATAGGCAGAACACTTCACAAGTGTAAAATTACATGCCATTGCTGTATACATTAGGCTCTTTCTGTGTGGTTTTTTTCCTTTTCGCGTGTTTGGTTTTTTTGGTGTTTGTTTTTTTTTGTTGGTTTGTTTTTTTTTTTTTTGGTGGGATTTTGTATTTTTGTTTGTTTGTTTGTTTGCTTGCTTCTTTTTGGTTTTGGGGTTTTTTTTGTTTTTATTTTTTCAGCCTGACAAAAGATGAAACATATTTAAAACTTTGGTTTTTTTTCCTGATAAGAGTCTTATAGGCAGATACAGCTCTCTGACTGGAAATGCTAAAATTCGTGACCATTATTTTTAATGGAATACTTTTGTTGTCTATTTTAATTTTTTATGGTTTAACAAAATCTATTAAAACTATGTCAACATTCTATATTCCCTTTATTCTCTTGTTTTGGTTCCATTTTACTTTTGCCCAAAAAAAAATACCAAGGAGGCAGGAATGAAATGCTACATTTCATGAAAAACAAATTACAGACAAACCCTTAAATATGGGTTTTCCGAAATGTGAATTAAAATATGAAAATTATAGTAACACATTTGCTTTTTTGATGATTATGGGGTATTGAAAAAAACTTACTACTTTCAGCAAGGATGATGGAGAAGTGGGGAAAAAATTAATATGTCAATCTTCGGTTGTTTCCCAGGTCCACCATGATTAGGAGTAAAACGCTAATGCCATTTAAGACAATGTCAGCTACACTGACAATTACATTCCTGTGTTCTGGAATGTTTAAGAACTGCTTTCCTACCCCAGAGTTATTTCTAAAAAGAAAGACGATCCATTGGCTCCTGTGGGGTCACACGTGCCTCTCACACAGGTTTGCCAGCACACCTTCTTTCTCCACAAGGAAATACCTGATTTGTGCTCAACATCACAGCAAGGCTTCTTTTATAAAATTCAGTGAAAACCTCAGCCTTTCTCCATTTCCAAAGGATTGCTTTGTTACTATTCAGCAAATATTTTAAGAATAGGCAATAATCCTGCCTTTAACACACACTTTACTGAAGAAATTAGTATCTTAACAAATATGACAGTGTGAGGGCATTTTGAGTTTTGTCATCCGGAGTAAGTAACAAATGTGAACATGGCAGTTGCCATCTGGTTAATTCAATTACAATCAATAATGAAATGATGAGTGAAAACATGAAGAGAAAGAAATGTGTGAGCATCTCAGCTAATGAAAGTCTGAACACAAATGACATCAGCCATGACCATAGTTAAGTTGCAACATCTGTAGACTCAATGAAGAGGATGTAATTTCGCTGGGTAACAGTCAACAAAAAATAACTATTTAAAAAAAAAAACATAATAATCTAATTTCCTTGCTTTTCTCAATAGAAATGAAACATGGAGGAGAAAAATACCTGCACAGTTTAAATCAATTTTGGTAAATGATATAGAATCTCATTAAATATTCTGTGGAAGATTTATTGAAGCTGTTTTGGACACAAATAAAATTGTGATTTCCACACATGGACATTATGTGCTTTGTACTTTAATAGAAAATTTGTTGCTTGGGTGTTGACAGTACAATTTCAAATGCAAGATCTACCTAGAGTGGTGCCTGCTGTGGCCTCAATAACGCATTTGAAATAAATCCTTCTCACACACTTTAAGGTACTGTAGTCGAGATACATGCATCTGCTAAGATAGTAGTGGGACTTTAATTGTTGTTTATAGCAACTGCTCTGCTTTCCTGCTTTGAACTAAGCATCACCATCTTTCCTCTCTTAAATTCCTATCTTTTCTATGCTACCCTTGTGGTCAATGCAATACTTTTCTAAGGAAAGTATTGCATTGACCACAAGGGTAGCAAATTGATTATGAGTTAGTCAAGGGGCTAAACACTGAACAGTAATGAGCAGCCTGAGCTGTCTATGAATGCTCCATATTGTTTATAAAGATGTTAAACAGAACTGACTGCCTTTTGCAGCACTCCCCATGGGAGCAGCACTGTGAAGAGCGCTAGATCTGATCGAGGGTTTCTGCTAATTATCACACAGAGTTCTTTAAATGTACAGGTGACAGCAAAGGGAAACCTCACCGGATCTGAAGAAAGAGCAGTAACAGTTGCAGTCACATTTATCTGCTTCCTCCACCTCCTTCTCTCTGCCCAAACCTGCATGGAGTGAACACAGATTCCCACCCTCATCCAGTGCCTGGGAGCACAGCAGGGGCCGGACACCAGTAGCACCAAGGTCACAGTAACCCTGGGGCATGTCCAGCTGGGGCGGTAGCCCTGCCATGGCTTCTTCAGCTCTGCACCACCGACACCTCCAGGGAAGGTCAGGCACAGGCACCTGGACAGCCATCCCCATGCATTGTGTGTACACCTGGCAGAAGGACTATGGTAATATTTGAAAAGGGGGTGGAGTACAGCTGAGTCCCTGCCTCACACTATGGCTTTCCACTGTGTGTTAATCTGTGGGCATCCTTTGGCAATCCCTAGAACTTGGTTTCAGAGATGAATCCAGCATAAGTCACTGCCGTGTCATTTACTGTAAGCCCACAATATTTTGACATTGCCTGTTAAACTATTTATTAAGAGCTCATTAATTTACTTTTTTTTCTCTAGCAAGAATGGCTTAATTCTTTATGCCTGTGAACTGCAGCCTGGCACAACAACAAGGCCTGAAATTCTGTTTGATTATCTCTGTTAACAAACAAAATGAGCACAGTTTTCTAAAAGACTTTTTGAGCTTGAAAATTGAAATTGGCTGCTGGCTGAATTTGGTCTGAGAATGTTTGGCATTTCTGCAAAGCTTCAATACCCCTAACCTGAATTTTTGCACTTTTATGAATTGTATGCTGTTATGTCCGCCAGTTCAGATAAAAGTTCATTCCAGTATTAAAATTATTTTCTTATCCTATTATTTGTCCCCCGACTGTTAGTCTTTTCATCCTTCTCACTTGAGAACTTGCACATAAAAGGAGGACATTCAGCTGGATTAGTGATCAAATATTTTTAGACTTACCCTTTCTTATAATATAAACTTAGGCACAAAATCTGTTCTTGATGATGACACTCTCAAACTGTCATCTCTGTGCATAAGTCTAAATCTAGACTCTAGGTGGACAGCAGTGATCTAGGCATCTAAGAGTGGCTCTGCACTTGCATAGACTAACATAGATTAAATGTTTAAATGTATTTTGTAATACTGCCAGTATCTATCTTGCTCAAAGGTCAACATATTGACCCACCAATGAGACAACACAATCTTTGGAAAATATTTCTGTAATTTTTATCTTCAAAGTAGAGAGTGTATTGAAGATTTCCTTTGATTTTGTCAAAACCCCACTAATGGTTCTGAGCGCCTTCATTCACATACCCAAAAACACACACACACACCCCCACACACACACACACCCACACACACACACACACACACCCCTTTGGTTAGAAATACTGTATATCACGATTGGTTTAATCCTACATGAGCAGAACTATGGACCTTCTGCATGTCAGGTATAATTTCCAAAATATTTGTGGTTTTGATGCATAAATATATCTTGAATTCCTTGGTGTAGATTCAAAGTTCTTCTGCAGACCTCTCAGTGGTATAGCCGTGCTTCCCAAGAGCTTCCAGCCCACCACTAAACTTACTAGTCACTAATCCATGCACACTGCTCGACTTCTGTGTGTGTGTAGTCACTCAGACCATTTCTCCAAGAAAGCCCTCAACGGGGTGCACAACAAAAAAGGAATAACTGTGACCCTCCCAGTGCAACAGAGGAGTTGAGCAGGGAACACAGTCCAGATTTGGGTCTTGGTAGTAATACAGGAAATGCAATAATGCTTGGTCGAGGCAGATCCAACACAGAGGGACTTGCTTTAAATTCCTTCTCAGTTTAGTCATTTTTCAGTAGCTCTGCATCAAAAAAAAAAAAAACAAAAACTTTAACCCTCAGAATCCTCAGGCTAGAAATCTTAGTACACAGCAAATACTATTTTAGAAAGACTTGTCTTGCTGGCAGTTCACCCAGGAGAAAGCTAAATTGAAATATGCGGTTTGGTCACTTAATAATAATTTCTTAGATATTGCAGATGTTTTTTACTGGTGCAATATTTCATATTCAGCACATTTGAGAAGACCAAAAGTCACAGAAACTTGACTAAACACTTCAGTTATCACCACGCATCTTCTTGCCTTTATCTGGTTGTGATAAACACAAGGCCACATCCTCATCACCCAGATGGCAGGGACCTTGTTGACACCAACAGGCAGAGCACAACAGGTCTGCTGAAGTCACTGAGATCCCCCCCAGATGTCAATAGCAGCAGGCCCAGCTCCTACCCTTTAATTTGCATTGCCTCAGGACAAGACCCTCCCAAATACCAACAGGAAAAGAAAATGAGATCCCACCACCATGGAGAACCATAAATTTTATGGAAACATTTCCCTCCTGCTCATTCCTTTCAATAATTCCTGTCTTTCAAGAAATTCAAGACAACATTCAAGACAACATGTAACTGGTGGTGATACCCACGCACTGAATTGAGAAGTTGTATGATAAAATTAAAAAATCTTTGAACACATCTCTACTTCCTGCACAATAACCCACCTCTCTGTGGATTGTCTTGATGTTCCAAATCTCAGAGCAGCTTTGCACAGCTGTAGCATCACAATATATTAAATAATAAACTAAAAATAAAAATAAAATAAAATAAATAAATAAAATAAATAATAAAATAAATATAAATATAATAAATAAAAAATAAAAAAAATTTATTATAAATTATATTATTTTGTTATAAAAATAAAAATTGAAAATTTTGAAAAGCAGCCTGCAAAGACATATTTTAATTTTTTTTTCCCAGGTGCAACATGTCCTCGCCTGAAATTATGCAGCCCAGATATCTGGGATGGACAGTATGCTGGAGATAGTTGAGTCTCTGAAATTTTTACAGCCCATGAAGGAAAGAGAAGGTTATGCTTAGCAAAAAAAAACCAAAACTATTCTTATCAGCACTCCATATCAGATAGTGAATTAACTACAAGTGTGTAAAATATTTGTGTGTGTATCTAAATATAGGCACACACATAAATACACATACACACATAGAGTGACCCCTGCTCAGGAATGTCCTGCTGTTTTGCAGGACACCAGACACACTTCTGGGATACCTGCCAGAGCACACCTTGTTTAAATACTTTCCCAAGGGAAAGGCTTGACCCGTGGCTGCAGGCTGGAAGCTGAGGAACTTCCCTGCACTGCTGTCTGCCAGGGCACTGGTGGCAGAGGCTGAAGGCCCCGGCATTGTGTCACAAACAAGTGCATCCCTTCACACAGACTGTGTGAAGCAGCACAATTTCAGCCCCTGGGGGCCTGTGAGCAGCTCCTGCACATGCAGTGGCTGCTGCTGAGGGCTACCTGTGAGCACACTATAGATCCATGGTGCTCATGGGTGTGCCCTGCTCACCCAACTTGATTTTAGGCTCTTTATTTTGGTGATTTGAGGAGGGTGTGTGCTGTTGTTTCTCTCAGATAGTCAGCTATGGGACTTTGCAGTGCATATGCTTTCAGTCTGGTGTAGAGTAATCCCATCAAAGGGGAGGGACCCTGCTACCATTCCTGCATAAGCAACAGATGGTTATCATTAGGGAAAAAACTATTTGCAGCATTACTAAATGCATACTCATGACACTACCCTTACAGCCTGAATTTAAAAATCTGTTTGTTGTTTGGAGTAATTGAATGAAGATTCATTGGAAACCTGTTTCAAACTATGGGACACTTGCAAACACTCCCAATTCCTGCTTGCAGTTTCTCCTTTGTAGCTGCTCTGTTCTTCACGTTGAGCTATCCATCACCACAGTCAAACGAGATTGTTTTCATCTCCAGGTGGATGGGCACTAGACCACAATTGGCTTTGAAGATAGTTGTGTGAATATTCTCAGAGTGATTCTGCATGCAAAAAAATTTTTTTTCTGCAGCGTATACATTGCTATCCCTTCAGAGAAAAGTCCCAAAGAAAAAGCTTTCCTCCAGGAATGTGTGGAAGGCACAAATAAAAGGGGTCAGAAAGACCACTAGAGTGTATTTTATGTTCCGCATTTGAATTAGGTAATTATTTGCAGTGTTACCTTAGTTTCAATATTTGTATCAGCATGAAAACTTTTCTCAGATTTTAGACAATCCTTTTTTTCAGACACCTCTTCATTGAAACCCATACCAAATCCAGCCTTCCAGCATATCATTTTCTGTTCTCCAAAGTGTCTATCTTAGGCTGCCTGGCCAAACTCTGAGTCTTATCTGAAATAATATTTCTATGAAGATAAGAATTCTGTGATTCCATAGGTTTTTCCAAAGAAACTCTTCCACAAAGCTACCACAAATTTCATAAGAGGAACTTTTTCACATTTTCATTTGTTCTGCAATGCTTTTAAATTTCTAAATAGACAGAATTTTTTTTGTCCCCTCTCTATCCTCCTCTTAAGTTCACAAATTAAAGCTTAAGTTGTTCTTTAATGATTCAGCTTCTGCAGAGGTTGAATTGTGTGGTCTGTGAATGAAAAGCATATTCTATTATGCCTGTTAATTCTTTTTCTGCACTCAGTTTCTGGGAACCTGCATTCAATCAGCCTTTTTCCAGAGGGACATGTAGTGGTGACTAATTTTACATGATTTCCTACTGTAGTGTGTATCTGCTGTTTCATTTCCTTCTTGCTAATGCCTGCAAATATGGCTCTCTTTATCTGCAGCTCTCTGGGAATGCTTGTGAAATTCAGCTTCTGAAAAGGATTTGTGGCATAATATCTCAGCTGGAGATATTGTAAGATAATACTTTTTCTATAGCAACAGGGAAGAAATTAGCCCATATATCCTGTGGGATATTGTGAAAGCAGTTGAGAGGGACAAACTAATTACACTATCTCCTCAGCAGAAAACAGACAGATTAAGAGAGTACATCAGTTAAAAATTGTCTAGAAAGCTTACACATGATTTTATCCATCTTGTAAATACAATGTCTTGTGTTAAACTGATAAACCTAAAATCAGCATGTTTAGAATCTATAAATTAGAAGAGGACAAGGATGGGATTTTTAAAAGGCATATAAATAATTTGGCCTATTTATTGTGTTTGGAAATCACTTATAGTCTTCTTGGAAATTTCCAACCTAAATTATAAGCACTTCTACCCAGGCTGTAATATTCAGTAGACTCTTTCATTTGAGAGTCTTCCATTCTGATGTATTCCAAATCACTAGATGTTAGCAAGTACTTGAGAGAATTATTTAAAAGGCAAGTACTGGAAGCCTACTGTGGAATAAGTATTGGCACATGTTGGATTTTAGATTCATTTTCACTCCATATATATTTACTCTCTCTGTAAATATATGTGTTTGCATAGATAGATAGATACAGATGTTAAAAACATATTAAACTTATGTACATATAAATTTCAAGTGTCTCTCTGTTGCTTCTTGTCCTAGGGTGATGTTAGGAAGAAGATTTACTTACTAGAGAAGTTTTTAACTTGTTGAAGTGAGTCATTGCATGATCTAGTAAACTCATTGGTTTCTTCTTGGTTAAACACATGCAAACCATCTTTTAAATAAGAACATCTAATCAGAAGGAATAGACATGTTTTCATTACTGTCTACATGTCTGGTGTTACTTTAAAAATATTGCTATAAAATTCAGCAGAACCCCAGAATTACTATGTATGAAACCCAAAATAGCAGTGGCAAAATTTGGGGCGCTCCAAGCTATTTCATGAGCTTCTTATCCAGATTTCTTCTGGGATCTCAGAGTAATTTAACTTCTGAGAGATGCAGACAGGTCAGTTAGCTGACTTTCAAGTTAGAGCCAATTCAGACCAGCTCTCACAGGTTCTTTGGGCCATGGGTAGACAAGAAGGCCTTATCCAGTCAAGATCCATTCAGGCTGCCTTCACAGTTCTCATTATTAAGCACAGGAGTACTTTGGTATCATCTCTTTAGCTCAAATAAACACTGCTAAGATTTGAAACTGAATTACAGGTAAAAGAATCAACTTTTCCAAGATAATATAGTAAACATGAACCAAATCTTAGTAATTTATATGTGTTACACCATTTTAAATGCCATAAAGAGATAAAACTCCTTAAGGATAGACCACACTTATGTTTAATAAGTAGTGAATCAGTTTAATAAGGTAGTGAATCAGAAAGCTTGATGTCTGCACTCCTCATTTTCAGGCTGTGGTATCATTGTTCCCTTCAGTTCTTCAGGCTAGCCCTCTCTTGTACCTGCAATTTTTCCTCTTATCTTTCTTGGAAGAATCAATGTCCTTTTCTCTTCTGTGTTAATAGTCTCTTCCATGTTAATAGTCTCCTCCAACAATATATTTCTATGGACATGAACTTCAGGAATCTTTATATGAAAAAGGAAAATAGTCTTCTTCAAAGGGAAGAAGACAAGCAATGACCCAAAAGTTGTCACCATAAGCCACAGTGGCATTGACATACCAGCACGTAGTGATGTCTTGTGGCAGTGGGAGATCTGGAGAGACAGAGGGGTAGATACATCCAGGTGCAAGAAAGGTACTCACATTTGCTGAAAAAATTCAGACATGGTAGAATGGTAGAATTTAATGTCACAATTTGTGTTAGGCAAAGATCAGTCCAGCAAGAGGAGTGAGAAGTAAAGGAAGATGTTATGCAGGGTATTAAAAGTGAAGCCAAGCATTACAGAAATAAGGAACAGAGACATGATGAGATCAGAGCAACACAGTGGTAAAATTATCTTTCTGGATATTGTTTCAAGCTTGCCACAAGATATGATAGTTTTATTTATATTATTTTTTTCTTTATTCTGTTCACTTTCTTTCCATTCTTTTCCATCATTTGCTTTAAAATTAATGCGTTTTAAAACATTATTGATACAACTATCAAAAACTTGAGAAAATCAACCCACTTATTTATCCAGTACATGGTTCCTATAGGTACTTCTTTCCCAGAACAGAAAAGTTATTTCTCCTTTTCAATATCTTGTATGGGCTTAATCTGCCCAAAAGTAGAAATAGCAGTTTCTACTTCTTCTTTTTGTTCCAGGAAAAGACTGCACCTTAAAAACAGACAGTTACTTCCTGATAACAGGAACTGTGTCAACAGTCCAGGACAGCTGGGACGAATTGAAACTGTTTTAGGGGAGCAATTATCAACTAACAGAAGATGCTGTATTTAGGGCCAGAAGCAGAATAGCCTGCAGTTGGCTTGTGGATTTCAGATCGTGTCAAAATATACTCAGCTTGGGTAGCCTCTGTAACAGTTTGAACTTTTTTGTTGTGCTTCAGTTGTCTTGTTGATGAGATACGGTGAAAAAGAGCACAAGGCCAAGTTCACAGTGGCCATTTCTATACTATCTTACAACAGCATCCCTGGCAAGACTGTTAATGTCAAATTCTACTGGGCACTCTGAGCTTGCCCCAGTGACAGTACCTGAGGAAAAAACTCACAGTACCTGGGCTTCAGAGAGCCCCTCAATGCCACCATCACTCAACAGCTGAGCCAGCCACTCTGATAGAATCATCACAGAATCATGGAATGGTTTGGGTTGGAAGGGGCTTAAAGTCAGCTAGTTCCAACTCCCTTGTCATGGAGAGATAGCTTCCACAGGACCAGGTTGCTCAGAGTGCCATCCAGCTGTTCTTGAACACTTACAGGTTGGGACATCCCCAGATTCTCTGTGCCTCACCACCTTACAGTAAAGAATTTTTTTTACATTCCCCTTTGGGGAGCATTTGTGATCTGCTCATAGAATAGCCCACAAATCCGTATTTTCGTCTGTGCCAACACGACTTGGGAGATTTTTCTGCCAAAGATGAAACTATATTGGTGTAGCCCATCTTCATGAAGAGCTAGTGCAGGAATAGCAGTAGGCATGAGGAGTGTGCACATGCCTTTCAACCTAGCCACTGGCAGGCTGCACCTCAGGTTAAAGCCCATTCTCCCAGCAAAGTATCCTCTTTTGTAGTTTGTAGTTCATAACACAGTAATCCCACAGTGTGGCCTTTCCACAGATATGAATTACATGGGAATGATTTCTCAACTTGCTAAAAGCTCCCAGACAATCAGGCAATAGATGGGAAAATATGAGAAGTCCTGTGCCAGAAGGAACTGCAATGATCCCTGTTCACTGGAAGTATGGGTTATTTTGAAAATATTGTGAAAAGATGATTTATGTCAGAGAAAAGGCAGCTGTCAAATGCTGTTTGCTATGAAGTGACAGTCTTTGTTCAGGTGTCCTCACAGCTCACTCTCAGCTGAGCAGCTGAATGCTGCATCTGTTTCCAGCTCAGCGCACTGGCACAGCCCATCCTTCCCCATGACCCAGCTCCTGCATACCTGAGGGAAAGATGTTGGCTGGCGAGGTGGACAGTGTTTGTGTGCAGTCCTCTGGGACTGGGAAGGGGCTGTGCCACGATGCCTTGAACATACTAAATCCTGGCATGGCAGCAAGGGAGTATGGTGCAGGAACCAAAGGTCTGCATCCTGTTCAGTAGGTCTGAGACTTGACAGACTCGGGCAAGCGGGGTGAGCTTTTGGCAGTAGGGTGAATGGTGCTCACTGTCCTGTAAATCAGTACATGTCAGGAGGGCAAGAATCCTTCTCACAACTTCTCTGCTGACTGTAAGGGATCTTACGCAGAGGTACTGGTTAGTATCTTTCCTGAACAGTGGAAAATTATCTATCTCACTTCATTGATTGAGTCTCCAAATATACCAGATTCTTAATAACTGACTAATGAGGTTAAAACCGCAGAAAAAGCTTGATTTCTTTACATTTAAGCAGCTCCTGCTGAGAAAACATTCCCTTTGGCACACAGGCACCAGCTGCTCTGACAAGAAACAGCCATGGGAGAATCTGGTCTTGAGGAAACCAGTTTGTTAGATTAATTTCCCCCTTTGTGGTGCTCAACATGCCTCAAAACACCGCTTGAAGAAATTTTGTTCAAGTGTCTGCTTTGGAGTTTTTACTTTTCTTCCTCAGTGCTTCTTGCATAACTGCTGTTGTCCAATTAACTCAAAGCATTCCTGCAGCCCCAGCACTGCCTGTCCCACATCACCATGTTGCAAGGAGTTTTCAGATACGGAAAAGGCAGAAAGCTGTTTTCTACTTCTGGCGCTTACCCTAACTACTTGAATGCATCCATCCCTTCTGACCTCTCTTTTCTGCCTCTACTCTCCTGAGGCTATCCTGGCACAGGAACCTTGTGTATCACTGCCCTGAAGCAAGACTCCTCTGGCACTGCCTGCAATGCTGCTTTTCCCTGGGCACCACTTTAAAACACAGCTGTGTGATGAGGGGTAAAGAAAAAGGAGCAGCATATGCAGCACTCTGTCTAATATAGGCATCAATAATACAGTGAGTTCCCAAATTGCAGAGAAAAAGCCAATTTTCACCAAGGCCAAATTTCACCAATGTCAGGCAATTGTTTTGGGGAGTATTTGCTGGAACCTACTGCACTCTCTCCTACATACCCTATGGAATATTGTCACAAGTAAGACTATCATCCTCTCTGAACAAGGATCACTCCAAGTTTAAAAAACAGATAGTTAATTGCTTCTCTTGAGACAATGGGCACATTGCAAAATTACTTACGAAGAGGAACCATTATGAGAGTCAGGTAGGTGCTCAAAATTGTTATGTCCTGTTACTCTCCTAATTAATAAAAAGTGACATAAAAATATGGACACATTTATGTGATCATCTTTCTCTGTCAACTGCTTTCAATAGTTATTTGCAAAACAAAAGAGAAATAAAAAGAGAAAACCATTTCCTAGGACATATTTTGTTGTAATTTTAGATTGCTATTTAAACTGAGCAACAGATGAGTGTCTTTAGACAATGCATAATTATTCAAAGTTAACCAACCTGAAATCCAATACACAGCTAGATAAAAAGTATTTGCACAAAAATTGGAAGGCAAATATCAGGGATGCTGGTTTGAATTTGTACATTATGTTGTCCTAAGGTGCAAACTCTGCCTGGATATCCCAGAATTTAGAAGGAGAGAGGTCTTTTCCTCTGCTTAACCACTGATATTTTTCTTGACCCCACACTGAACTTCAGCATCTTCCTTTTCTCACCAAAAAGTAGAGGAATGGCACATCTGAACGAGATGTTCTGTAGGATTTAGCCATGACATGGCACCGTTCCTTAGCATAAGCAAATTAAAAATTGCTTGTTCTGTCTGGATAAATTCCAAAGCCATTCATGTCACTAAGTCTTTTAAGCCAATAGTTCTTTTGAAGTTCAATTAGACGTCTTCTGACCTTTCCACAAATATAATTTGGTTAGGTAAGAAACATACAGCACCTTGACTGAATGAATGAATGAATGATCAAAAAGTTCCCAGTGTTTTGTGGTGACAATAAAAAACTAAAAACGAAAATAAGTACTTAGAGAACTACTTGTCTACAAATTTGCAGAGAGGAAATTGAAAAAAAACCAAATACCACTTGTATACTGTATTTATGTTCATGCCATCCAGTCTGGCAGCCCAAAGACCAATTTCCATGCTATATTCATGGTTTTCGTTCTGGAATCCTTCAGTAATAATCAGCTCTTAGGGCACTGTTCTTGAGACTATCAGTATGAAAATTTAGATATGTAGCCACTTTCTTATAAGCCTTCTCCTCCCTTTCTATATCTGTTGTGATGTGAAATTGCCTCCATGCAGATGAAAACCCAGCCTACCAGATCTAATGCTCTTGTGTGAACAACATCACGTATGATTAGAAGCTCTGAAAATCTGTGGAGATTCCAAGGTCAAAGCCACAGAAGTAAGTTACTGAGTTCCATAGAAATCTGTAGAAAAATTACCATATCAAGGAATTTGTTCTAAGTTGCTACTTTAAGTTTTCTCTTTTCATCTCCTGTTTTGTTGTCCTATCAGCCTTCATTCCTTATGGCATTAAGGAATCTGCTTAAATTTTACACAAGTTTGGCATTGTGCCATGTGTTGCACTGCATTTACCTTCCAAACAAATGCGGTTATTCATGTCTGGTCTCACTCACAGCTGCATTACTCTTTTCTAAAATGAAGCTTCAAATAGGGCCATATTCATTACTGAAATTCACCAAAAATTCCTGGGAGTTGTTACCATACATTTTTTCATTTTTTGCTGGATATTTATGGACTTATATGTACATACATACACACACACACTCATATATATATATATGTATCCCAATTACAGCATTTTTCTACTCTGTTTGGGTTAATTTAGGGTAATGTGAAAAATTAATTGTTGTTGTTTAATGTTTACAAAGACAAAAAAAAAAAAGAAGAAAATGCTGTGGCACAACACCTCAGCAAGCTGAAAACAATTTGTCGTTTTCCCATGTGATTATGATAATCACCTGATTTTCTTTTCTTTCATTTTTTTTTCTCACCCTCATAAATCTCTCCTCCTTCCCGTTTCACATTCCAAAGAGTAAAAGTATCTTAAGCCAAAAAGCCAAACTTGTCACGTGAAAGCTGGTACTAAGCAATCAAATGAAAAGTACTTAATTTTGTTAAACTTTCTACTGATTAATAACTCTATGACTCAGCCACATTTTGATACCTGAAGACATTTCTCCATCTGACAGACCAGTTTTCAGCTTTTTCTTCTTTAAAATGGGAGTTTCCCAGCATCATTCTTGCTATCTATCTTTCCAGCTCATTTTTGTTAACATCTGCCTAGCCATCCCGCTATATTTTTTGCATACTTTTTTACCTATGCAATTAGCTGCAATGCAAAGAAATATGTAATAAATATAATTACATTTACAAAAAGTGATAAACATATCTCTTAGGTGATTTTGCAACCATGTCAACACAAAAATTCAAATAACAGAGCTCTAAGAAGTACTTATATCCTATTAACATGGTCACAAGAATATCACCAGTGCAAGAACACTACAGATTTTGCAGTTTCATCAGTGTAATTATGATTTTTTTTTGTATTTATAGTTTGCATTTATAAGATATAAATGTATATTCCCTTTTCTTTTCCAACATTACCTGTCTTTTCAAATCAAATAAGTGTTTTCACTATTGATAAAAGAACCTCCAACTAAACAAATGTAGTAGTTATTTGTGTGTAGAGCTATCACAGAAATTTTATTTACAAACGCTTGTTCCATCATGATAGGATAGGTGACAAAATACCTGTGTCATGTCGCAAGAAAGTTTAGAGATTAGGTATGAGCAAGGATTCCAATAAAGTTGCACCAGAAACAAAACTTTTCTTTTACATCTAAAGAAACAATCATCAGAGTGTGGTTTCTAAATGGAAAAGTCTTTTTCTTTCCTTGATGACATTACAACTGGCTTGTATCACTACTGAACAGTACCTTCATCTATAATATAAATGTAATCTTCCCCATTACTACCTGAGTATTACAGCTTTCCTCATTTCTGTATGCAGAAGCATTCATTATCTTCTTCTTTTATGCCTTATCCAATTTTCCAATTGATCCTAATAGCTATAAAATTTGCCCTCACAACTTGGTCCTGAAATAATTAAAAATGTATAAAACTTTTAGATATACAGTTTCATTTTATGGCTAAATTGGGTCCATTCTGGGGTTTTTTATGCCCACAGTTAACATATATATTTAAAGCTCTATTTTCTTGCTTCTTGGTGTGGTGCATCTCAGATTTTGCACTGTTATGAGTAACAGATGTATCTTACTTTTTCAAACTGAGTCAAACTGGAATGCTTGATGTAGAAAACATGCTTATCTCTAGGGTTCAGTTGAGTTTTTGTAAAGAAAAGAGAGAAATATTTTCACAACCAGGACAGGCTGTGAGAAAAGCATTCAGTTCTAATAACCTGTGATATGCTTTTGCACAACAGTTTAAAAGAGACAGAATACCCTTTTCATTACTCCCATGAAGGACTGAGAGGTCCACAACTCTCATCTGAAAAGAGCAAAATGACACCCCTTTGTTTATTTGTCTGGGAGAGGAGGGAGCAGAGCGTGGCATCCATAATTGCATAGCTGTTCTGGGGCATGAGGGCAGGGTTGCCTTGGGTTGCTGCAAGGACAAGAGTTTACTTCCAAATGTTTGGTTACCTTGATGTGACATCTTGGAGACACACTTTCTTCCTCATGATCATTCCTGGGTCAATGCCACCATTGTCTTTGTGCCAGGCCAGCAAGAAAAACAAGATTAAGGCTTTCCAGAGAAGGGAATCAAAACATTTACAAACATTCTTTGCTGGGTGACTATAAAAACAATTGGATGAAAGGGAAAATAAATTTAAGGCAAATCAATTATTCAGGGAAATCCTAAGTTTTCATCAGGAAAATGTCACTGATAGACTTGAGAGGATAAGGTTAGCTATGCCTTGTGCTTCCAGATGAGAAAGCCATCTGTCTGCATCCACAGGGCCACCAGTGAGGAATGCAAAGGAGGCCCACTTCAAGAGAGATTAAACCTCTTCCTACAGTTTGTGCATTTTAAAAGTGGTGCTGCAATTTAAAAGTGCATTTTAAACGAATTATGTAATCCAGTGACTTTTGGGTAGAGCTGCAGGGCATCTCTGTCAGAGATGTGTTCTGTACTAGGAACCAGAGACTCTTTATTAGGGCTCTTAAGCTTGGCTCCTGTTCCACCCCTGCTTGATGGCCACTTTGGGAAAGGCACAACCCTCCAAGGGTAGGTATGTTCCTTTCCAACAGCAGAGCAAAATCAGAGAACTTCAGCCAGGCAAAATGGTAGCTTGAAAACATAACAATCCACAGGCTCAGACAAAACCAAACCTTCTTTACTGCATAATTACCTTTCATTTTCCTGCTCTGCAGAACTGTCTTGTGTGATATCAGCTCTAACAATTCCACACTAGCCATGCTCAGGCTTGTTTGAATAATGGCTTCTATTCTGCTCATATTCCCCATCTGCAGATAAAACTAAGAAATTCAGTTAAGCTATGCAGGAAGCAGAGAGAGAAGGGGAAATAAAGCAGCAGAACTCATCCAGCCTTAGAAAATCTTGGCTATCTCAGTTTTAGTGACTTGTAACTGAGAGAACCCTAAAGAGAATATTTAAAAAATTATATTTTCAAGGCCACTTTATTTTTCAGGGAGCCTGAGACCTGACATGTGAACAATAGCAATGAACCAGTGCCCCCAAGCACACATTGGTGTTTAAAATTGCATCTGTGTGTCTGACTATTTACTTCAGATTTCCCAATCTGTTGTGGCAGGAAACTGGAATAGGTGTGGGGCATAGGTGTGTGGCAAAGGCCCTGATTAGAAATAGGTGGTGACAAGCAGAAAGCTTAAAGCAGAGTGGAATACATTCTTTTCTGAAACCACCACATAATTATTTATTTCTGCTGACACTGAGAATTTTCTGTAATGAAAATACCAAGTACCTGAGGAAAAAATGGTCAGCTTTGAGTGTACAGTAAATGACCAAGATCTTTTGCCAAGGGAAATAATTTCTTATTTTAAAATGTAGCCTTTAGCATGTCCCTAGTTTTTCCTCCATGTCATTATAATGTGTATGCTTACTCTTGCCATTGTCCAGTCCCCTAATGTAGTGTCAGATCCTACCCCAAATATTGATGTTTCTGCCATCTCATATTTCTTATAAGACACTAAAATAATATTACTGTCAACGAGAAATATAGCTTAGCATCTGGCAAGTATCTGTTGGAGGAACACACAATGCAGGTGTGTGTGTGTATATTCCCACTTCCAGAGCTTCATCCAAAGCTGGCAAAGATGAGAGGAAGAGGAGGACATTGGTGTTGCCTGTGTTCCTGTGCATGCTCTGTGTGTCTGCCTGTGTCAATCTGTGTGTGCCTGTGTGTTGCACACCTGCACCAGAGAGCTTGTTGCTACTGGGTCAGTCTTGCCACTGGCTGGACCTCAGGCATGGACCTGCAACAACCTCACCTGTGTCAGAAGACTGTCAGATTCAGCCCTGCTTGCCTCAACTAACTCTTTTTATGCTTACAAATTGAAAACATTTGAATGAAAAGTTTCACATATTACTGAATCAACTGAGTAACATTATCAGCAATATAAATATTTGCATGGAAAGATCTTTGTGCCTGTGTTTAATGAAGTACCATCAAAATCAATATTATTTTTACCCAGTCACTTTATATTTTAAAACATAGTCATGGAGAAGAAGCTCACAAAGCATTGAAGCAAAGCCAATGATCCCAATAGGTAAGAGGCAGAATTCGAGTTTAAAAGAACAATCAAGTGTGACTGAACGTGTGGTTGGATATTTAAGAAAGCAAACAGACTCTGCACAACATTGTGGATTTTATATAATTAACACAAAAAGATTTCTGACACTATGAGGATCATTGGACAAGAATTAGTTCCTACAACAGGTCAGCCAAAAAAAGAAATATTAAATACTCTGCTGGGGCTCATCAGAGTAAATATACAAAACAATACAGTGTGTGCTCTAGAGCACTTTGTATGGCATATGATAAGGCCTTACTCCCTCTGTGGTATTCTGGTACTTTATCTTTTGAGGAAAAAAAAGACATAATTGCTCTCTGTTTTTCCACATTATGACCATTAATTTGCTTCACTCCACTTTCTTCCAGTCCTCACCAGATGTCTGTGAGATAATAGAGGTCACATCCTCATCTTGTGGAAAGTTATACCCCTTCACTGCTGTCTGTGCTAACACCCCACAAGCGTGACTGGGGTCTCTGCGTACTCTCAGCTCTATTCTGGACCCAGATGAACTTGCTTCTTCCTAAAAGACTTCTTCATACTTTCTGTGGTTCCCTGGTTTCTCATCAGATGGTCTAGAGTAGAAGAGGTACTGGCATAGTTTTACCTTGATCTCATTACAAATTTTTCCATACTATTTACTCCCATACAGTTCAAACATCCACTGATGGGTAACAGCCTTCCCTCTGTCACTTTTAGCTAAATCCTTACTACCTTCAAGTGCTTCTGTTTTTTTCTTACCGTGACTTCCACTGTTTTCAGCAGCTGCTTGACTAATGCATTTTTGTCCAACGTAGTTATTTGGACTGCTTCTCTGGGGAAGAAATCCTCTAAGAGCTTTAATGCTCTCCTTCACCAACTGCAGTGCACGCACTGCTTGTGAGTGCACACATGTCAAGCAATGCCCTCTGTCTTCACTCACGTGTCTCTTCCCAAGTGCTTCCAGTGTCTCCACGTGTACCACTCCAGCACTGACCTCTGTGTGCCTTCCTCCCCCAGGTCTCCCTCTGCAGTGTTCTACATTCTCTGTCATACCTGTGGGGTTCGGACACTGTCTGCCTTTCTTCAGTGTCCATCCCTTTGCTCAGAAGATGCTCCTGGCTTAATTCCAGAGCTCCAAGTGCTGTCCCCATGGGATTATGCCACTCAGAATTTAGGAGCACTCTTACATTTTTTTTGGTGACTTTGTTGCCGTTTGTCCCCATAACAGCAAGACTGCAGTTCTCCTTCTGACAGCAAAATTAAGGTCTTCCTAGGATTTCATTTATTTCACACTTTGCCTAATAATGAATTGTAAGTACGCACATCCTCTGCAGACACTGCTGTGTTTCTCAGACTGCATTGTTGCAGGTTCATAGTTTGCCTGCTCTTCCAGAGTTAATTGGAAGCTGTCATGTCCTTTAGTGCTAGCCATTGTCAGGAATAAGGACACTGAATTTTTTCCACTCCACTGGCAGCCACAGCTTGCAGATACAGTATGAAGCTCTAATTAAACCACATCTCTGCAGTTTGAGCGCTGCTGATTGTTTCAGTTGTTCTATCTTTTTGCTCAAGCTATTTCCATAGTTTATTTTACGTCTAGTACCAGGTGTAATTCAGTAACCATTGGAAAAGGAGGGCTGACAGCGTTCTGCCTCATTAGATGCCTGGAGCAGTGGCAGTCCCTGGCAGGCCTGCCCATGCCAGCTGCAGGAGCCCAGGGAGCCCCACACTGCTCCTTCCATGGTGCCAGCACAGCAGTTCATGCAGACACCCAATTACCTGGACTGGGGAACAGACCTAATTGAGAAGCAACCTTGCCAGGGAAAAATAGTTAATTTCCAGCTGAATTAGTACCCTGCACCTGTTTGGCTTTTTTGGGCTTTTTGTCTCCACAGCTCTCTAACATCTGTGCTAGCAAAGTGCCAGTACAGCAAAGTGACAAGCAACCATGGGAGGGACCTGCTTTAAAAAGGGTTTCCTCCAAAGAAATTCTCGTAGGACTGCAACCTGAGGGGTGGATTCTGCCTGGCCTGAACCACAATAAAGTGCTAGAGACAGCTGCCATTGTACTGCTTTCTGCTACAGCCACAGGAAAGAGGGGTTGGTGGGGTGCTCTAATGGACCATGACAAATACTATTTCCCTTGAATCTGAGGAGGGAGGCAGAATTGGGGGCATCCACTGGAGCACACCTGCCAAGATTTTTGTGGCTGCAGTTAAGCTTGCTAGCAGATCCTTAGGACCACACAATTTAAAGGTCTTATTTCCAGCATGTGGCATATAGCTCTTACCTAGTGTCTCAGAAACCTTAGGGAAATTGTTTTGGTAAATTCGCCTATTTCATGGGACTTCTATATGGAACAGCATGACCAGGGTTTGTATTCATTGTGAAAGGCCAAGTGCAGTTATTTACAAATAGGTATTCAAACACAAAGCTATTTCATGTTTTTATCTGTGAATATGGTGTATTTTAACTTTCAGAAACTTTAACTGAGAAAGGTACAGTTGTTGAAAAAGAAATTAATCACTCTGGCTGAACTTTAACACCCATTCAACATCTAATTAGTTGAATTAGAGCCACTTTGCAAGAGAGTCAATCAATTCTCTAGCTTTAGCTGCCCCAATGGTTCTGAAATTTGATGATGTTATCATTACTTCAGAGGAGATACTCAGTTAGCATTTTAATAAGTACATTTTTCCCTGGCACTTTACCTCTGTACCAGGAGCTATCATAAGTTAAAATATTATCAGCAAAATGCAGACTCTCCTGGGCCAGAACTGTGCCCACATCTGAAAAGTTTCCTGGTAGAAAATTCTTATTACTTTCACATGGATCAAGAGAATTATCATCAACCGAATATTGTGATGTGAAGACTGAGAAGGTAATTAAGAGGACAGGATCTGAACTGCAGTAATACCTTTGCAGGAAAAGCTCAAAATGAATTATTAAAATTCTCTATTCACATATGAATACATGGTGAGATGAAAGTGCCTCCAGAAGTTTTAAACTAGCCTTTAAATACAAACCAGTTGAATACTATGCTACCAACCTCCTCCAACTTAAGCAAATACATTTGATGTTTCACAGGAGCACTGTCAAGTGAAAGCTGAAGATTTTGGTTGAAATTTAAAGTATACCAGATAAAAGGATATATATACATATGGAAAGTCTAGATTGGCCTAAATTCTTGACTATTCACGCTATTTCTTTTAAGAAGAGAAAAAAGGGCTCTTGTAGCTCTAAAATTGCTTGGTATGACTTCTAGTCTTTTTGTTTTGCTGGAAAAGTTATGTGAGCTACTGAACCCTTCCTTCTGCTTTAGGGCATTAAGAAAATGTTCAGGAGGTAACATCCTTCAAGTATCTGTATGAGTAGGAACCCAGACAAAGGGTAATGTCTCTCTCTCCTCTGAGGCTCTGGATTAGCAGTTTGGCTCTCCAAGAAGGAGAAGAGGTGAGTCTCCTAAGGTATCTTGTGGGAAAGTAATAGGGTGGGTGGAGGGAATGGTAACTCTGCCTCCCAGAACCTGTCTGTCCAGTGCCTCTTAGGTGTATCAGTGGCCTGCCAGCATGAGTTCACTTTGTGTTATTATTTTTAAAAATATTACCCTATCTTTTTGTGCTTTCTGGACTGTATATTCCTGCATAGATGGCATGGACCAAAATCTCTTGAAAGCTTCTCCACAATATTTTAAACTCTTCTAGCACACAGCCACCATGGACAAATCCACTTTTAAAAAGGAAAGTCTCATAAAAACAGAATGAATGAAAAAAAAAGTTTTAGAATAAATTTTTTACATGTTCCATGAGCCAGCCATGGTGTCAGCTTTCATTCTTGTTGCAGACACCTAGCTGTTGTGCCAGACTGAGCTCATTTGTCAGAGTGCTGCAGTGCTCCACCTTCTTTTTTGTGCTTAGATTAAATTCTTCTCTTATGTGATAGCTTTGCATAAATGCTCCCATCACATTTGTTTCAAACACATCCTCTCTCTGGAACTTCTTTTTCCAGATAGATCTCACTAAAATACTGAGCTCTTGGAGAACAAAACAAGCCAGCATTTCTGAAACATGGTAAATTATCAGAGGTCACTAACTCCTGCAACTCTACAACATCCCCATATGCTTTAACAGTTGCTGTTTTAAATGTTTAGGTGGATGTTACAAGAGAAGAATGAGGATAAATGAGGAAAATGGAAATGTGCTGAGCCACCTCTGAAACATCACAGTGGCAGGGGGAACCAGTTTTGATCTCAGCCATTGCCTGCAAAGGAACAAATCTTGGCTCGTGTTGATGCGCAAACATCAACAGCTGCTGTCAGCAGAATTATTGCAGGATTCCTTCTCTGGGTTACAAAACCAGGAACCTCAAGAGAATGAAATACAGTGGAAAATGAGCTAAAAGATTCACATGGAAATTTTCTAGAAGATCTGAGTGAGAGGAAAAATGAAAAAATAGGTCATGCAGCCAGGAGGGAAATTATGTGGAGAACAGAGGGGCCAAAGAAGGACAGAGATTGTAGCTTTTATCTCTCTTTAGAAAGTAGTGGCATTCTGGTATTCTCAGAATTACCACATCATTAGCATTTATCTGCTTAATTAAGGTACTAACTTATTTATATCTTTGCTTAGGATCTTGGAAGTGCTATTACTTCCTCAGATATAAGGACCAAATCTAAAGACCAAATCTTATACAGATCCCATTGCCATTTCCATTCATGGAAATTATGGATCATGCCTTTGATATAGTTAGCCTTACAATATCCCTGCGCAGGAGACATGAAACTACTATTTCTCTTTTCATTTTTAAAATGCAATATAGCAAAGTTTCCTGTTGAGTTTTCAGATGTTTCAGGTCTACAACTAGTAGGCCTGCAATGATGCCACCAACCCCTTGCAGAACAGATGTTTGAATCCAGGACCCTGAATTTTTAAGTAACTCCCCTGCCTCCTGAGCCATGATGGTTTTTCATGCTGCTTATGCAAAAACTCACAAATCTCAGTAAGATGTGACATACTTGGTTTTTAACATTCCTTATGCTAATCAGTCACACTCACCTCTTTTTTCTATGTGTCCTCTCAGAACCACAGTCTACCAGATATTTCTAATCAAATAAGCCAGCCCTCTGAGAATCCCAAGAGACAAACATTAAGAAAAGGAGATGAGGCCATGAAAAGGAGAGACATCTCCCACTACACAATCAGCTCTTCAGTCAGAGCTCCATGCAAAATTTTGTGCATTTAGATCTAATCCTCTACACAGACCTTTTTCTCCCTCTCCCTGAAAACGCTCTGGTATCAGGACAGTGACCCTGCACATGCAAAAGTAAAGTCCTGGCTTATATGGATTGAAACCTCTTGGTAAAAATGGTCTCTGGAGAGGAACAAGGACAACAAGCCATGGACATGGTTCAGCATAAAATCTAATTCTCCATGTTAAGCATATTTAGGAATTGTGCCTCACTCAGCTTAATGCATTTGTCCTTCACATTCATGGAAACAAGTTTTTAAAAGAAGAAAAACAGAAGACAACGAATGCAAAAAGAATATGCAGGGTACTGGAACAGCTAATCTGTTCTCTCTCTCAATGTATATATGAGACTTAGAAGAAAACATGACTTGACATGAGTTAATTTCCTTTCTATTCTCTTCCTGTTAAAGATTGCAAAATAGTGAATTATAGAGCAGCATATTCATAGCAGATTAAAATAATTTTTCATGCAGAGAATAATAAGTGTGTTGAATAGTTTACTATTTTGAAAGGTTTAGATATAACCCTGGAGGTAATATTTGTACTTGAAGGTATGAGCAAAAGCAATTAAAGTAACACCTTTTTTACATCCCAGCCCTGTAGGATATTTATATGCCACGGCAACCAGGCAGCAGTCAATGGACCAGATCTAAAGTTTGTAAAAATCAATGGAGAAGTTAATAGGACCAACTCACTTAAAACTTGCTGGACACCTGACCCAGGATCTGCAATAAAAGTACTAAATTTCCTTTCCTTTGTTTATTTGCAAGCATTGATTTTGGCAGTTGTCCTGGTATGCCTTAGCTGGTCCAGGTCTGTCTCCTTCTGGGAGGAGATGGTGGTGAGTGTGGCCCTGGGGCTTGTTGAATGCAGCCCACTGCAACCCTGAGACTGGCAGCTGCAGCAGTAGTGCCCTAGGGAGGAGCGTATGCCCTCCAGGAAAGGCTGTATTATTTGCATGATCTTTAAATGCAGTTTTCCCAAGGGAGAGGTGTGGCCTGAGCCTCCCTGAAAGTGGATAGATTGCTCATTTCCTCAGCCAGGCTGCAGAATGGGGACTTGCTCAACTTGTTGTTGTTGTTGTTGTTGTTGTTGTTGTTGTTTGTTTCTTTGGTTTTTTGTTTTTAATATGACATGTTAACCCGCTTGAATAGCCTGAAAAGCCTCCCAGGCTTTTCAGACATTCCCCAGATCACCCCCTCTCCGTACCCCAAATCCCAGATAACTACACTTTGCTCTTGTTTAAAACTGTTTCAGATCCCTCTACCAGGCACTTGACACCCTCCTTAAGATCTTAAAGAGCTTGTAGTCCCCTCCCAAACTTTGCAACTGATTGCCTATGTAATGGACTTCATTCTGTAGTGTACAAGCCTATATATACCTAGTGCAGTACATTGCAACAGAGCCTGCAGAGAAAGAGGAAGCTTTATTTCATCAGTGTGACTTTTGGAGACTCACAGACACCAGAAATTAGTGTTATAAACTTGTCAGCAGGTGATGTGTGGCTGCAGAATTATCCCAGTACTACCCTGTGTGTCCTTTGGATGAAACATTAAAGAAGAATGGAAGTTAACTATGCATGAGATGCACTAAAACTATATGCTTAAATAACACCCATCCACTCATTTTTCCTATTACATTTCAGGTCACTATTTTCTTCCTGAGTATTTTATTTAAATGCTTGGACTGCAAGTCGTCTGAGCCATACAGGAGAGCAGCTTTTTAAATCCTTGCAACTGGACCAAAACATGGAAAGGGCAACTATTTTAAGCTCACATTGAAGATCACCAGCTGCAAAATATGCCTAATAACAGAGAGCATTTCCCTTCTTGGCTTGGTTCAAATCTCCTAGCAGGGTGATTCCATAATGATCTCCCTTCTCATGTCCCCCACAGTAAGTCCATGACCTTACACTATTTTACCCTGGAGTGTCTGAGCCACATGCTCAATTCACTGAAACAAATGGGAAGCTGCTCTTTTTTCAGAGCACACAGAAGAAATTTAGCTGAACACATATCAAGAGATATATGAAATATTTCTGCCCAATTTTTATTGTTTATCACATTTCCACATAAAATAAACATATAGTTTTGTCCACTGGAAAAAACCTATTTAATTAATTGAGTAAAGATGAATAATTCTATCGATTTAGCTGGAATGTGCAGCAAAATGGAAATTAATGCAGGTTCCTGGGTTTGAGATATTTTCCCTTTAGAAATATTAGATATAGTTTCTATATTTTCATGTTTTCAACTTTAATTAAAATTATTGTCAAGAAGATACCATTTTTAAAATAAAAATAAATAAAATTAAAAAAAAAATCAGATCAAACCAGGTAGTATATCTTCTCAGTTTGAGGAGATATTTGAAAATACGTGGATCTTCAGTGAGAAAATTAACCTTAGAAATAAAAAATAAAAGCAGTGAATGCTATTGTAGTAGTCATCTTTATAATTTTGAGAATTGTGTCGTCAGTAACAGGTTCGATATTGTCTGAAATCAGGAACTTCGCAAACTTCTCTGAAAATCTGTAGTTTCCAGGTGGGAGGGAAAATGATCTTCAAATTAACATGTATGGTCTCTGCAGCTTATAAGGCATGAATTTGATGCTTTGTAGCACAAATCTATTTAACATTTTCTGTGAATAATTTCCTTCTCAATAACAGTGCAACAATGTACCACAGTACATATTTGCTGTAACTTAATAGGATTTAATGTAAAAATCAGAATTAAGCAAAGCTTTAAAGGTCAATTCAAGCTGAT
>VYZP01067374.1:1796-18059 GCA_013400635.1 Hypocryptadius cinnamomeus
ACTACCAAAGAAAGTGGGTTTATTTTTCATTTATTCTGGATTCCCACATTCATTCAATTACTGCTTCACAATTTTTTGCTGCTCCAGTTCTAATTCCAAATTCAAATATCCTAATGAGAGACTCTAACTCCACCCTCCAAACAATCACTTCAAAATATCAATGCCATTTTACCTTCTCTCTTACTTAGTGTCTGCATTTAGGCACTTCCCTGGCTACCACTACACTGAACAACAAATTTAAGCTTCTAGCTAAATGGTCTGATATACTTCAGTCCTGATGACTTTTACAAATGGAGGCTTTACTGAGTATCAGTCTGGATCTGATTTTAGCCCCTGTAGTCATTAAAATAGCAGCAAATGTTATTCAGTCACAAATTCTACCATAAGGAGAAGATAATGTCCAGTTGGCCAGGAAAAGCTGTCCAGATGGCCTTTTAAGGCAGCTCTTTTGTACCTTTCTATGAAAGAAAGATCACAATATTTAATTAAATGAAGTCACACAGATTTGATAACTTACTAAAAGTTATTACATTAATAGATGATAACACAAAATACTTAAGATGGTAGAAATTCTTCACTCAAGGTAGTAAATGTTTTTTGAGTGGACAACAATATACCAGCAACATAGCATGGTGACTAAGTTCTTTATAACATTGTTTAAATCCTCTCTTCCCTTATAACTCTAATATTCATAAAACTACTAATAAAGCCATATTAGGTTGTGAAATCTATTTCTGTATTCACAGTTTACTTTCATTTTGAAAGGATCCTCAGAAAGACTGCTATCTTCTTTTTGTAATAGGAAGAAAGGAGCACATTTTATAAGAAGTGCTTCTAATTCCCTGTAATCAACTTGTCAGTCTTTGGCTGCCAAATTTTCAAGGTAGATGCCTGATCATTAAGAATATTAATCAACTTGGGAGCTCCTGCAAAATTACAAGAACTATTTCACAGCTGAACCTAATTTTTCCCCCTCTTTTTTTTTATAAATTCATAAAGCCACAAGAATTGGCCCGTGGACCCCAAGGTGTATGTACTGTCAGTTGAAAATCACTCCTCCACAAAAAAGTGGAAACTTAAAACCCCAGTAATTTTGCTAACAGACTCAAAAGCATTGTGTGTCTTTGTACCTAGGTTTTTCTACCAGAAACATCATGTTCAAATATAACATTAATTTAGAAGATATTGGCAGACCAATATCTTCTAAACTAATGAAAAGTCCAGGGTGTCCTGTCAATTTTGAATAACGGCCCTTAACAAGTGAAGGACAATAAGGTGTTATTAAACTACAAAAAAAATCTGCCCATTCATTATTTAATGAAAACTTTGCTATGCTATAGATTGATGTCTGATGTAACTCCATTAATTCAGATGAATTGAATCATATGAATTCAACCTGAGTGAATTCACAGCACTCTAATATTTAGTTAGAATCCCTACTGCCTTTTAATGCGTATATATTTCATCTGCTAACATCAAGAAAAGTATAATTTGGTAAGCACAGGCATCTCGAGTGAATACCTCCTGTCTCTTCCTGAGCACCAAACAATTTCTGTTCTACCGGTCTTGGCATTTCTGCCTACAGAACTCCTACAAGTTATCATCAACACCTTTACAGGAAAGGCTGGACAAAGGAAAGCTTCCCAACAGAGGGATCCGTCTCAGCCGAGCAAGGCAAACTGCCCTGTTCCACCCAGGAGAGGGCACTCTTACACCTGGCCACGCAACCGGACATGGACACCTATAGGAGGAACAGGAAAGTTAAGATGACATCTTAAAACTCGGTCAACTTGCACGACCAGTTAGTTATTTTTATGATAACGCTAATCACAGGTAAGTGGAATCATCCAGACGCTGCCACAACAGGAACGCAATATGACAGACAATAAACGTGTGGGCTAAATTTATTCTTAGTCTCTGAAATGTGCTGAATGATATGCAGATAAAAAAGACAATTTCTGCATTTTTCTGATAAAAGCTGGGATCACAAAAAGACAGCTGTAAGTGTACCTTCCATAGAAAATGAAGGTTAAATTTAAAAATAACCTAGTAATATGACTATTAGTTGTTGCCTTTTTTTAAAAAATAAAGCACTATTATAAATAACCATACAAATATTTAAATGCAAAGTGCATATAATCTAGTACTAACACAGCCTGTAAAGTTAATCCTTATATGGATATCTCATGAAATAAATAAAACAAGAATTTAAAATGCTACAGGTTCAACCCCTGTTTCTGAAGGCATTGAAATCAATATACATATCTCTTGAGACAGCTTTCCTCTCCAATAAGTAATCCTCCAGCAACAAAGAGAGAAGATCAAGCCTGACATTTTTGATTTTTCTAAACTAAAGAAGCCAAGATGAAGAGGTGGTAGTTTTGTTATGCAAGACATAAAACAGTAAAAGAGAAATAGAATGCTGCATACTGCAAAGTTAATGTTTCAAAAATCTCATTTTCCTCTAATCACAGGGGACTTTCTCAATAATTCCAAATTTTCTCTGAGTAATGCTACTATAAAAATGTCCTATTGATATGAAAAGAATAAAATTAGGAAAACATGGAAATGAGAAAAAGATCACCAAGAATCTTAACCTGAAGAACAGAAAGCACTTAGTGCTGTCATAAGCATCTTGGAGTCCCCAGGCAGTACACTGGGGCTGGGGCATCCTTAGTCTGAGAGAACCATGCACATGGGGCTAGATTGGATGTACAGCGAGTCCATTGTGCTCAAACTTTGCATGAGCCACAGGCACTTTTCCCCAAAAACGTGGGGAACTGTTTCCTATATATAGGTTGCATGATAGACAGTACTTCCCACATGACATGGGAAATGACAGTGTTTAGGATGTTTGGTTATCCCAGCATTGGCTAATGAATATTGTTAGCCTTTCCATATTGAGAGCTTGGGCTCAGGCCTTACAACCACTGACCCTACCAACGTTCCTCCTGCAATAACCTTACATAGCTTGAACTTCAACTATATCTCCTTCTCCCACTTCCAGAAGCCTTTCAAAACAATATGCCAATCATAACAAACAATGCAGAGATACTCAGAATTGTATCTCTCACTCTATTAGTTGTGATCAACATCAACAGGCAAAAGCATAAACCAATCTGCAGGCAGTTTGTAAAAGCTGCTATTGAAAGAGTTGTGCAGTATGAGACTAAAATGATGATAGGGTCAATGAAAGAACTATCTCCTGAAAACATATATTCTAAAAATATTTTTAATTAAAAAAATTAGCTATGTTCAAGGGACTACAGTTGTACATATCGAGTATGGATTTTTCTAAGGGCAAAAGACTAATGAGAACTCAATTCAGGGCTTTATTATCAATATACCATAAAATATATTAGGGAGTCAGACATGGAAATCCCTGAAATCACACAAAGAAGCTATGTTCTCAATTTTTGTCTAAGCATTATCTTTTTTAACAAAGCAAAAATAAAACAACAAACCAACAAACAAACCAACCCAGCTTTCCCCCAAACCAAACCCCAAAACACCTATTAAAAATCTATGGTCCTGTTCCACCCTAAAACCCTGTAGAATCTTCTGTAAAATAGTAAACTATAATAAAGTATAAAACAGTATAGGAGGTATAAAATGATACTTCCAGCATGCTGATTATGTAAGGTACTGATTTTTATGTCGATTTTGATCCTGGCAAAACTCACCACTTCTCTGTTCTACCAGCCAAAAAGCCTTTCTATATCTGTCTTTCAGCAAAGAGAAAATTAACACAGTATTGTGGTGAATATGAAACAGTTGTGAGGCAAGTGAAAAATGCCTACTTAAGGACAAGGGAAAGGAATGGGGTATACCAAGGAAAAGAGATACAGTAATTCCTATTAATTTCATTTTTGCAGCAACAGACTCTGACATTTGTAATCCAAATGAGCACATGAAAATGAACCTCGGTACAAACCAGACAAAATCACTGCCCTTTACCATGGCTGTTACTGGATGTTCACTACCTATAACATAAAAGCATACTCACAGGAACACAAAGGATTTTGACACTTAATAAAGGTCATGTTTTTCACTCCATTCAGAGCAAAATCTGAATATTGGAAGCTTAGCTTCTTTCTGTGAGCTGTCTGAAAAGACATGAAGGATTTAACCAGGAGATTTTATGTACTACCTTTATTATTTTTGTCTATAGTAGTCATAGTTGCTCAGCACACGACAAACCTGACTTTCATCTAAGAGGCAAAAAAGAGTTATCATCCTTTCTTTACTGTTGACAGATAAGGGCACAAAAAGCCATGGCCTATCTCTTCAAAAGGAATTTAAGACATATCAGTGGAACTCAGATGTCTAATTTATCCTGAAAATGAAGGTTCAATATCACACTATTAAGTCATTAAAAAGAAACCAGGCCTACTGCAAAATGGTCCTTTTCATAAAGGTATTGAAAACTTCAGCTGAAAAACTGGATGGTATCATACATTTTAAAGCTTTCATCTGAAAAAAAAAATAAATTGATGAACAGATGCACATGGTACAACATTTTTACAGAAAAATTAGCTTTTTCCAGTCAAACTACATGGGAAGATGAAACACATTAAAAGAACTATATGCATCTGTAATCTGTTGACAGATTTCAAAAAACTGTATTTTTGTTGCTTGTATTTTCTTTATAGTGTATATAATAGTCAAAATGCTGTGTATACTAATGGAGGTGAATGAACAGCACTTGCAGATAACAGCCCTACCAGAAGTCGACTTTTGTTGAGATAAATGTCTGTGTTGTACGTTGTCCTGCACTGCATCATTAAAAGGGGGCCCTATAAAATGTTCCTGTAAACCTTAATGTTTTGAAAGCCTCTAGTTCCTGAATAAACAACAGTTCAAAATCCAATCTCACATTCTCCTCTGAAAATCTATGCTCTTTGATAACATACCTTATTTTATACACCTCAGGTTAGAAGTTATGGTTGCTGTTTCCCTATTTCGCATTTCAGAACAGAAGCAGCATCGTGGGTGTCCACGTTTGCTTCTGCAATAAAATGTCCATTAGACAGGGCTGACCTTTGCCTTTTACACTACTTTTAAAACATTGCAGCAGAATCTGTGAAAAGAAGCAGTTCCTTTCACTGTCCCCATTAAGTAACCTGTTTCTGGGCCTGCAAGTTCTCCTGGTCCCGTGTGAGGAGGCACCAGTGTCTCCAGAGGGAGGGGGGAAGAGGACGAGGAGCAGGTCTGGGAGAGAGACGTGTAAGGAATAACATTTTTCTCTGTCGAGCATAATGGGGAAAAAAATAGATGAGAACCGCTGTTGTGGGCCCGGGTGAGCAGATTCTCAAGTTACGTGAGAGCCCCCTAGTTCTTTTTGCTCGGGGGCTTCCCCAGCAGACATACCAGCTGCTCCTTGAGCCAGCTGTTTCCTCGGCGACACCTCGGACACTTCTCCCGCCACTGCGGACCCGGCCCAGCTTTCCCAAGGGTGCTCCTTCACCCGTTCGCCGGCCCGGTGCCTCACCCCGCTGCCGGTACAGGGCCGGGCGGGAGCCATGACGACACAACGGCCTCAGCTGTGCCCCGGGGCCCGCCCGCCGCGGGGCTCTGCCTGAGGGGGTGCCTCCTCACGCTCTCGCCACGGGCCCGCCCGGCCCGTGACAGGGCGAGCGGCTCGGGCAGGTGTCTCCCGGGACGGGCGGGTGGGCGGCCGGCG
This sequence comes from Hypocryptadius cinnamomeus, assembly GCA_013400635.1. Taxonomy (NCBI): domain Eukaryota; kingdom Metazoa; phylum Chordata; class Aves; order Passeriformes; family Zosteropidae; genus Hypocryptadius; species Hypocryptadius cinnamomeus. Next base: position 7,480 of record VYZP01067374.1, read on the forward strand.
GGGCGAACCCCTGCGCCTCCACAGGTGGGCAGCGCACCCTTCCTTCGGGGTCGGCGGGGAGGAGGCGGCCCACAGCCCACACGCCGCAGCCGCCCCACCGGCAGCGTCCAGCCACGGCCCCCCCGGTCCCGCCGCCGCCCCGGTGCCGCTCCGGCCGCACTCCTGCGGCCCCTCCTGAGGAGCGGCGGCAGCCCTTTCGCGCATGCTCGGCGCGGGCGCCATTTTGGTAGGGCCGGGAGTTCTCCAGCGGAGCGGCGGCGGAGCTCGCTGGGCCCGGCGCGGAGGGGGCGAGGGGTGCCCGCTGCGGAGATGGCCAACATCGCGGTGCAGAGGATCAAGCGGGAGTTCNGGAGGCCACGGAGCGGGGCGGGTGGGGCCGGCCCGGCCTCCGCGGGGACCCCCGGCACGCGCCCTCCCGCGTCCGCCCGCGCGGCACCGGGAGGGCCGGGAGGGATGGATGAAGCGGACTGGGGAGGGTGAGGTGGGGGTACGTGATCCCACACATCCCCTTCAACTGACCCCTTTGGCTCGCCAGTGCCAGAGACTGCGAGGTACGGGTTTAATGTTTGGGGTTTTTTAGCGGTTGCTATTAAACCTCCATTGAGCTTCGCGGTATACAGAACTTCCTTTATCCCACTGCAGGCTTACTCACCTTCAGAAGGATGCTTTTAAAGCCTCACTCATTTCAGTCATGTTACCTCGTTTCCTGATCAGTATGTTCAGAGGTATGTGGTGGTCAGTAAGAGAGGCTGACTACTTTCAGGGCAGCAGTAAAGAAGTTCTGATCAGTTTGGGGGAATATATAGCAGTGTTTGCAAGGTTGCATCAATACAGCTTTTGCTGTGTCTGTGCCTGAGTTGGCGGACGTCAGCCAGATAGGTTTTAATGGTTGTGTCGTCATTGTCGTCCTACTTGGGATGATGTTGCACGTTAGATCCTTGTGAAATATTAATGTGAATATGTAACTCTTGAAGCTGGTGTTTCAGAAATCTGGACATATTCACAGAGAAAAAATTGAGAGGATAATTTTTGAAAGCTACTAATGGCTTAAGAAAAACACGTTTAGGGTAGTAGTAGTTGATGTACTTTTAAATTGTGTGCTAACAACATTGTTGCTATGCATCTTGAACTAGCCCCTAGAAAAATGGTAGGGCCTTGTTTTACAGCTGCCTTTAGAGCCCAGACTGATTTTGCCAAGCTATTTCACAGCAAATACAGAATTGCATGGAGACCAAGAGAAATTTCTAGGTGGATACCTTTATACCAATGCTAGAGAATGTAGGCCTCATACCCCATATAACCAGCTGATACCGTGGAAACAAAGAAGTCTATTTGGAAGTGCTTTCTAAAGGCTTCAAAACCCTTTCCCTTTGCTTTATGTAGAGAAAAAAAGAGAAACCTTAAGTTACATAGCTTTTGCGGGAGGTGAGTGGTAAATTTTCTTACTGTAAAGGTTGGATCCAGTGTGCAAATTTTTGACTATGTTTGTTTAGTCTGCAGGACACAGTTAGAGAATTTTGGAAATGGATATTATTATAAGATAGCCTTTGAGCTGCCTGAAGCTATCCAGAAAAAAGGTCATAATTCTAATGAAATTCAATTAATGGAATTTCAAAATCATAGTACAGCAGACTCTTGATATTTCTTTTTCTTCTGCCATTAGCAAGCTATGTAAGTGTCATGATATATCAGTATGTATAAAATTGCTGTTTACAGACTATGCTAACTCCCATGTCTTAAATGCAAAATTTCAGCATTATTCAATGGTTATCAAAGTTGCAAGCAAAGTTTTTTTGTGAATGTTTGTGCATTCCAGGGCAGTCAAACTATTGTGTCATTATCACTGGGTGTGAAAACATGTGGAGTGGGATGATGAATGAAGGTCCAAATAAATGCTACAAATCACAAAACAAAACAAAAAAAAAGGAGTTTTCTTACTATTTGCTAAAATTATTATTAAACATGGTTTCTTCAAAAAGAAATAAATCTTTTTAATGAATGGCAATGCAAAATTTGTTGTTTAGAAGTTTGCAAGTCCTTCTCTGAAAGCAAAGTGGCTCACATTATCTGTTCTTAAATTATTCCTGATTTAATGCTTTGAACTACTTGAAGAGCAGCTCCCCCGTCCCCTTTTCCTTGTAGATGTAATAGGAGCACAAATGCCTGGGAAGGGGATAGGCACACAGGGAGAAAAGTACATAGGAAGTTTGTTCTCTTTCTTCTTCCACTATTCACCTTTATGCTGAAATAGAGTGGTGGAACCAGAAATGTTTTTAAAAGGGAGCAGCTGGATGACAGTTAATTCCTTCTTCATTTGAAGAATGTGTTGGAAGTGCTAAACACAATGTTACGTGTGTTTATCCTTGCTATGGATAAGGATCTATGAGTCCTTGCTACTCAGGACTAAATATACTTTTCATATTACTTAGCACTTCCTTTTTCCTTGAATGCAAGTTCTGGGAAATAACTAAAATGTGAAATACTACCTTGCTCTCTCTAGTTTACAGATAAGAGATGAAAGATCTTCCATATTTTTAAGTTGAATTTGGGACTTCTTGAGTGTTTTGTAAAAGTCTTTAAAGTCTTTTCACACTTGAGGAAAAGTGCTTCTGCTCTGCTTGCTTTATTATTTGTAGTTTTGTTATAAACATGACATTATGTTAAGAAGTAGGGTATTGTTTATTTAAGAGGGATACCTGTAACTTTGCATCTCTTAAATATTTGAATTAAATAGACAAAACTAACTACAGTTTCTTTGTCAGGAGTGCTCTCTAAAGCATGATTTTTAAACTTCTTACTTTTGTGTGTGGAGAAAGCTTTGCAATTCTAAGGTAGGCGAGGCATTGTGCATTTGTAACAAAGATAAAGTTGATAAGTTAGCCTAGGTAGTAACTTTACTGGTTAAATATGTGTAGGCAAGGGATCAGATGTTCCACTTTATATCTCTTCTCGTTCTGTCATTTCATTAATCTGTTTTCTTGTTGGTTTTATGGGCTGAAATTCTAAAGCTACAAAATGTATGTTGAACAAAAATATGAAGCTGCAGCATGATGGAGAAACCAAAGAAGAGGTGGAAGGAGAATAGTATCCTGCTTTTACTAAGTAGGAGAAAGTTTTAGTGAAGGTTGCTGGTATTATTTTTAGATTAAGTTACTGGAATGCTGCATTGGGTAGCCAAATCCTTACCTGCTCTCTGTGTATAGTAGCTATCTTGAGAGAGGGAGAACTTGCCTGGCATTTAATAATAAATAGAAACATATTGAAAGATCTTGTGGTCACTTAAAGACTGATGCTGAGACGTGTTGTAATTGATCAGGTATGTTAAACATTATGTGTGACTTGTTTTCTGTAATTTAATAAAGCATCGGTGTTTACTTTGAAGAAATTATACTGTGCTAGCAGTGAAGGATTCAATGTTTAATTGGCCATCCACTTTCTTTTATCATGTGGAAATATAAGGTGTTTTCTACTGATTGATACCTTTTGCAGTGAAAACTGTGATATTGAAGGTGACACATTGGGAAACATAGCTTCCTTCTAGCAAGAAGAGAACTGCTGGTATATCTACCATGAAGTGTTCTTCTCTTAAAAATATGGAGAGACATTTATGGCAGGTAAATCCGGGTAGAGCTGAGAGTGAATTAAACTCAGCTGCAGTATGGAGTATGAGTATCTTCATGAACAGATATCTGAAGTAGCAGTGTAAATTTGCAACTTGCTTGAACCCAAAACAGCATTCAAGCGGATAGTGGGTTAACAACAAAAACTTCAAGTACTTGATTTCCAAGAAGGAAACGAGTGTTTGTTTCGGAGACTGCTGTGTGTTTCAGTGATTTGCAGGCAAAAGGGAAGGGAAAAAAACTGTAGTCTGCCATACCTTTCTTACACTTGTAAAGATGTGGTGAGTAGCTCATGTTGGCTTTTATCATTGCCTGTCGTGGTCTTGTGATTCGCGTCAGTATATAGCAAGATACTAAGTAACATCTCTGAAAATGTTTTGGTGTTTGGAAAAGTCAGAGATACTTAATCTTCAGGCTCATAAAAACTTCATTACTTTAGTTTGTTTATATTTGGGCAGTCTTGGGTGCTAGATACTGAATCCACTAATGTGGAAATTTCTGGTTGTAATTGTACTTTAGCGTTAGTAGGATTCTTGTTTTTCTTCCTATTTATCATGTAGAAGCAATGCAGGTATTTTATAAGAATGAAGTTTCTTCTATTATGGTTCCTGAGTCAGCAGCGTATGTTTTTTAAACAGTATCCATTTTATGGTGATACATGTGTGCTTAACCTTTGAATTGTAAGAGTAGTCACATTGAAGTCAGTAGAAGTTTAGTGAGCGCAGTGGAATTGTTGTCATTGTTTAATCCCAGGGGGCAGCAAGTACTGTGCAGCTGCTCAATCAACCCCACTCTCCACAATGGGCTAGGAAGAACTGGAAAAAAGATAAAACCCATTAGTTAAGAGCAGTTTAATAATTTAAATAAAGTAAAATGCAGTAAAAATAATGGAAAGGGAGATTACAAAAAGAGAGAGAAGAATAAAACTGGAAGAAGACAAGGGATTCCCAGTGCAATCGCTCACCACCTGTTCATCTGTTCCCAGCCCATCCCAGCAGCAATCAGCAGCTCCCAGCCAATCCCCCCAGTTTCTGTACTGAGTGTGACATTCTATGGGATGGAACATCCCTTTGGCCAGTTCGGGTCAGCTGTCCTGGCCGTGCACCCTCCTGGCTTCCTGTTCCTGTGCTCACTGGCAGAGCATGGGAAACTATAAAGTCCTTGACTTAGAGTAAGCTGTACCCAGAAACATCAGTGTGTTATCAGCTTTATTCTCAGACTAAATCCAAAACCCAGCCTTGTATCAGCTACTAGGAAAAAAAATTAACTCTGTCCCAGCCAAAACCAGGACAACTCTGTGAAAAAAGCTTGAGTGTGCTTAGTTGATTAAAAGCCATAAAGGTAAAAAAAGTTGTAAACATAAGGATGTTTAAAGTGTCATTATTATATTGATACCAGTCTCTCAGAAGGCCTGCATGTGATTAAAAAAGTGTGTGTGGAGCTTGGGGCTGCTATGCAAAAAGGAATCTTAGTAGGCTGGAGAAATGAATGTCCTGGCAGGAACCTTTTGAAGCTCAGCTAAGGTAGGTGCCAAGTCCTACACCTGGGAGGAAGTAACTCCATGCATCCATATGTACAGTCGGGAGACTGACTGGAAACGAAGCAGTCTAGCAGGAAAAGAACTTCATGACCTAGTGAAAAGCGAGTTGAACGTGATGGTGGCAAAGAAGTCCAACCACATACTGGATTGCATTAGCGAGAATATAGTCAGTGGGTTGTGAGAAGTGATTCTTCACCTCTGTTCTGTGCTTGAGAGAGCATGTGTGGTGTTCTGTGTTCAGATACATACACCAATGAATTGAGAAGAAAATTGTCGAGGTGGTTAAGGGACTGGAGCACAAGATGTGTGAGAAGAGTTGATGTTGTTGAGAGAGCTATTGAGAGGGACATCTTTCTGTTATCTATAAATACCTAATGAGAGACTCCTGAGAAGAGGCAGACTTGTCTCGGAAGTGCACGGGAATATGGTAAGAGGTGACAGACTCAAGCTGGAACATGGGAAATTCTCACCAGACACGGGGGAAAAAAATTAAATGGTAGTAGTCAAACATTTCAGCAAGCTTGCAGAATCTCTGTGCTTGGAGTTGTTCAAAACTCAACAAATTCTTAAACAACCTGTTCATACTGGACCCGCTTTGAGCAGGAGGTAGGGACTAGAAGCCACCCAGCTGTCTCTACCTGCATGATTACAGAATCTCTATATAAGTTTGTTTTTTAATTACTGCTTCTGTTTGTCAAAGAAAACATAAAAGGGTTCCAACTCTGTTGCCACATCTGGTAAAACATTTCCCTGTAAACATATAGAGGAATTTTAAAGTAGACCATTTCTTTTTAGTTTATAAGTTTTCACTATTGTATGACAAATTGGAGGCTGGGTTTTTCTGGTAGATGCAATGCTGTCAGGGTTTTAATGTAGAACGAGTTCTGGTTTGGAACCCTGAAGGTAGAACAAATACAAGATTTGTACTACTTCTTTAAACTTAATTTCTCTGAAATGTGAAGATTATCTTAGCTTTAAGATAGTTGTTTGTGAGATCTTTGGTACATTGCCAAAAATAATTTTGTCTGCTGTGTTTTTAGCCATGCCTACAATCTTAGGCAAGACAAGGTTTAGACCTGTTTCCTACAGCTGTGTAAAAAGAATAGTGAAATGCCATTACTGTGCATCTTTGGTTTTCTTAATCCTATCTGGGCTGTGTTGGTTATATCTTCTAGTTTGTACTGGGAAAAAAATGGAGAATGGTTCTGTACGTCTTTGCTGTCAAACAAGTTTGTCCATAAGTGGTGAGAAAACTGCATGTTATTCTCACATCTGGGATGATACTTCAGAATTATTAGATTTATTTATAGTTAACGCCCCTTTACCTGAACCATATAGCTGTTTCTCAAGTTCTGTTAATGTAATACCAGTGCACCTTTAGGATCAGTATAGATACTAATCAGTACTAGAATTAGGAATACTACTTAAGTCTGTGATTTAAAATATACAATGTCAGTGATCATTTGACCAGACCTATGAGTTTGCCAAGTACTGGTAGTGGGAATATTTGTGCAGAGAAGGCTAGATCTATTGCTTTTTCCTGTGTCACTTGGTGACTTTTTAAATGTTATTGTGTATCCATTTAGGTCCGGATTTCTAGTGAGTGGTGTACATATCAGTTGGCGGAATCCTAAAGATTTTGGGAGTAAGTGGAAAACAGAAAAACTTTAGTCTGCATTGGAGTCAGACTCATTTGGTTGTTTTTGGTAATGTCATAAAAACCTGAGGAAGGAGAGCAGTCGCTGGTTACAGGGGTGGATTATGGATTAGTCAGTTTAGGATGAGGGGATAGATTGTAGCTGATGATGGTACCCTCTGATCATGGCACTCTGTGGACCTAAAGCAGTGCTACAAATTAGCCAATCCTTTACCAGTTCCAGTCTTGCATTCATTCTTCTGTACTTGTTTCCAGGAGTTCTTTTAATAGAAAGGAAGTGTGCGAGTCCTAAGGTTAGTTCACTTAATGTAGTATGAGATTTAAATAAAGTTAACATTTTATCATAGTAAATTTGTGTAAGTATAAACTGCAAGAAAATGCTGGTTAACAGTCCAGTGGTCTTTATTTTGCATTAAGCTAGTGCAACTACTTAGAGTGGTTGTTAAATTATTTACCTGTTAAATGGTTTTTAGATTCCTAGATTCCATAATCCTAATGAGAACTGTTTTTACACTAATAATTGCTGCTGGTATTAAATTGAGAAAATGCTTTAGGTTAAAGTTTATCATTAAGATGCAGGCTATCTTTTTGTCTTTGACAAGCTAAGTAAAATTGCTGCAGTTTAGGTATAGAAAAGGAATCGATTCAGTTATTTTATGGCAAAGAGTAGGAATTTTGGCAAGTAATATTCTATATGGCACTCTAGGGATGTTTCACAGAATCACTGAGTATTCTGAGTTGGGTGTAGTCACTTCTGCATTATTGACTTATCCAAAATTTTCCTTTGAGATTATATCAGTGTTAATATTTCTAATATTTGAGTTGGGAGCACTTCAATATGCTTTCCCTGAGTATTTAACAAAATAGTATCTGCATCATAAATAAAGTATCTCTGAGTAGCAAAAATAACTTTTTTTGAGTACCAGATCTGTGTTTGTTAATCTAGTATATTGCAATAGAATTCTGCTAAAGTAATGGGTTGCTCCTGTCTATCCTTCGAAGTGTCTGCACAGAAGGGAGATACTGTGAATGTCAATGGCTACAGAAGAAGCTTCATTCAGTGTTATGCTTTACTGGACGCTGTAAAAGTCAGGCCTGCAGTATAACTCCAGTTTGGCTATGCCAATGTCTGAGAGAGCTGGGCTCATCCTGAGTGTCATTCTTCTGTTGGATTGCTAATAAGGGCTGTCCTGTCTACCTTGTCACAAAACACATAGGAAACTAGTTGACATTCATTATTTCATAATTTTTATTCATTATTAGCCAGTATGATCAACAGTTCAGATTGGGAAAGACTAATTAAAGACTGTAAGTCTAGTTACTTTAAAAAAAAACAAGTTTAAGGTAACATACCTTCAGATTCTAAATACATCTATAGAGTGTTTCAGGAAGGGAGGAAGAAACTCAAACCCACAAATACAGTAGTTTATTTTACTTACACTTTTACTTTAGCTCAAGCTGAAAATATTTCACTTTTTATTTTTAGCCGAAAAGGAACTGTGAGGAAGTATTTGAGTTTTTGCTATGTTAGGATGTGTTAAAGTACAGGAGGCTATGATGGAATAAGGTAGCGTACATGAATGGAAATCATGGTAGCTGTGTTGTATTTTCTTCAGAGGCTCTTAGAGCCTTCATGGTGTTTAGGTAAGCCCTTCCACTTTGGAATAAGGGTGTCCATGTGGGAAGCTAGTACAGAAAAACTGTTCTTGAGCTATTTTCACAAGTCTTTAAGCTCTGAGACTGTGAGTGAATTAGCATAATCAATTTAAAATGAACTGAATCCTGTGATTCCTTTATATGTAGAATTGCTAACCTAAGTAGGGTAGATACATGGATTTTACTGCAGAGTCTGCATCAAATGGTTTTGTATGTTCATAAAATGACTAATTCAAAGAATGGTTCAAAATTATTATTAAAGTATGCTCTTTATCTGCAGGGTATTTCAGTTCTACATCAAAAACAGAACCATGCATAAAAAGATAGGAAAAATGCATCTTTTTTTCTCTCCTTACTTTTCTGAAGGGAGCAGGAGTCCTTTGCACTATGCCCACACTGATTTCGAGTATCTTGGTAGGCTCAGATCACGTTTGGGTAACTCTTGCACACGGCTCATGCTCTGAGGTACTGTAAGTATCTTGCATAGCTCGACAGTGCAGGGGCCCTTGGAGGAGCACAGGAGAGTACGTGTGCAGTTATGTACACACCTTTCATGGCACAGCTTTACCACTTTAACCACACTATCCCTTAGTGAGACAGGCAGTGACTGTGTAACTGCACTTAGTGCTTATTCCAGAAGAGCTGTGTCAGTTACATCTCTGGTCTGCATGACTGATGTGATGGTTTAGTCAGACACTGGGGCTGAAGTTTCAGAATTCTTTTAACTAGTCCTAAGGCAGTTCCAGGAAGCAGTGTCACATTCCTCTTCCAGACTCATCTCTTCTTCTTCCTTATGTGCTCCTTCTCTTACTTGCAGTGTTCAGTGGTGAATCAAATCAGGGGTTGGGTTAAAATGAAAGAACTCTTGCTAATATGTGCTTATTTCNGGAAGAACTCTTGCTAATATGTGCTTATTTCAGGTGTTTGCTGTGCAGTTCTGTGAATGCTTACACAAAATCTTACCCCCTCCTTGACGTTAATTCTGTGATCAGAAGGGAAGTAGGACCTTGGCCACTGTTAGACTGGTTTAAGGCGCTGTGGAAGTACAGTCTCTTAAGTGTTTTGGTAGAGTGATGTTTTAACAGCTGAACACTAGCAGGAATGGGTATTTACCTACCTTAAATTAAAAAAATTCTACTAAAACTTTGTGGTGCTCCAGGTCTAACTATTGAAAAATGAGGATGGTTTTAATATTTTAGATGTTTGTGTTCTGACAGGAAAAGAATATCCCTCAGTATTGTTCTTGTATATTGTGATAAGTTTGAAAATTCTAGGCTAATCGCCAGTAATACAGAATTCACACAGTATTCATACTTGTAGCTCCTTAGATACATTAAAATGTGAGTTACTTATTAGTAACATAGTATTTTGATCAGTAAATGAAACAAATAGAAAGCAAAACCAATGTCACCTAGTTTTACTAGAGCAGATGTAACCCTAAAAATAGGTGTTAATATGGGGGAATGATGTAGAATGTGAAATTTGGTAAACCTTCTGTGACTGAAATTATTGATAGGTTTAAAGAACATGGGAGCATTTTAAGGAAATGCATTTCTTGGTATTGACCCTTTCTTACCTAGAAAACTGCTCTTTAATGTGCTTTTGACGGAAGTGTTTCTTTTTGCCCTGCCCCAGACGCTGGATCGTTTCGCTCTGGCGTTGCTCTGTGCTTTGAAGGTCAGCAGGCGCTTGCTCTAGAATGCAGCTGTGATCTGCTGATCTCAGCTGGTGGTGCAGCGTGTATACTTCATAGCATTGTGGTAATTATGTGGCATTTCTGCCTCTCTTAATAATAACAGGCTCAGTATATGCACTGGACTTTGGCTTTTAAGCTGGAGTGAGTCTGAAGCACTATTTTAGAAGTATTGAACTATTCCCTCTTGCTTTGGTAGCTCTTTGAGGGGGGTGGCAGTGGGATCATAAAACTTTCTTCTTTTTTCTGGTAAGTTGAATTTGTTGTTTTGCTGCGTGACAGTGTACTGCACTTTACTCCCTAGTTGAGTCACACCTTCTCCCTTTTTTATGTTTTCCTATTTCTTGTGAAAGAGGGAACTGAGTGGATGCAGTGTACTTACTCTGGCCTACTCTGGGGTAGCAAGGGGGTTAA
>VYZP01067375.1:15665-48732 GCA_013400635.1 Hypocryptadius cinnamomeus
CCGTTGGGGCGGCGGGTGGGGGCGGCAGCTCGCGTGCGTCCCTCCGCCGTCAGCGCCGGCGGCGAGTGAGCCCCGCGCTCGTGCCCGGCCCCCTTTTTATACGGCGTCTCGGCACGCGGGCCCGCTCGCGCCTCACGCTTCACGCCCGTTCGCCTGTGATTGGCCGGAGCCGGCTCTCGGTTCCGCCCTTGGAGCGGGGGTGGGTAGGGAAGGGAGAGGGCGGGCGCGCGCACCCCGCTCGCGGCCCCTCCAGGCGTCTGTGATTGGTGCGCGCGCGCGAGGGGAGCACGAGGCGCTTGCCCGCGGGGCGGGGGCTGAGCCTGAGGGGAGCGCTGAGGGAAGGTGAGAGAGAGGGAAGGAGGGAGGGAAAGAACGAAAAAAAGGAGGGAAGGAGAGAGGGGACACCTCACGGTGCTCTGTGCCGTGGAGCTGCCGCCGCTGAGTCCGCGGTGATGCGGTGCTGGATGAAGCCGGCACCCCCCCTCAGGCAGGGCTGGCCTTGCTTAGGGCTGCACAACGCGCCGGTGTTATTCGCTCCGTGACGTGACACTGAAATACGTGGGAAATCTTCGCACGGTGCGAAGTGGGTCGCGGCAACCAGCAATACGCATATTTAAAGTCCGCTCCTTACTGAAAGTTACCGAGTTACTTAGTTACTGTGAGAGGGCTGGCTCACGCCCGCATGGTAAACGGGTCTCTCGTGGCTCGGGAGAGGATCGCGCCTGAACAGAAGGGTAAAGCTACGGGAACAAGAATAATATCAACACGCAGTGCTTTCGAGCTGAGTTTCTTACAGTTTTGGCATTGGAAATACGGTTTCCTGTTTTGGGAAACGCCAGCACCTGCCTTACGGTCCTTGCCCCGCAGCACCGAGTGTGGGAGCGGTGATGTCAGAGCCCGCTGGAGGAACCGCGGCTTTCCCGCCCCTCCAGCGGAGCGGGTGGGATTGTCGCCTAATATCTTATATCACCTCGTCATAAATGAGCAGTAAAGCAATAAATCCCTTCAAGCCTTGAACTACCTCTGCACTTCCCTGATTTTTTTTTTTTTTCTCCTTTGGCTATTCACCCTTGATGGTCTTTTTCAGTATACGAGAGTCTTGTGGCCTTTTGTAATAAAAGTTGCCGTTATTGTGGTGATCATTGTTAAAGCTGGGGATTGCTGGGTTGTGAGGGCGCTCCTGATAGGCTCCTTCCCTCATCCTTCCCCAAACTATTTCACCTCATGGACTGCTCTCTCATTTTGTTGCATACTTCACTTCGGCCCTCAAGTGCTGGAAAACCCCCAAGGAGCCTACGGATTTTCTAGGAAATGGCAGGAAAGCTCCAGAACTGGCTTTGGAACGGGCTTTGTGCTGGCAAAGCAGCTTCAGCACAACCAAAGCTGTCTTGGCTGAGGCATACCAGACCCTAGTTAAGAGGAAGAGTGATGTATGAGTTAGGGATGCCAAAGTGGGACAGAAGAGACAGAGATTTCTTTTGTCTTTATACCTCAACTCTTCATTTATGAAATAAAATCCTTTAACTCAGGCACAGATTAGGATGCTGGAGAGGAGACATGCAGTTACTGCAGAGTCCTTTCTTTTTCAGGACTCTGTTCAAGTACCTGTCAACATTACTGATGTTGAATAGCAAAACAGAAAAAAACATGTGGGAAGAAGTGGTGAAAATAGCAAAAAAATTTGCCTTCCACACAGGCCCTTCTGTTTCCAAGTGCTGGAGCTTCACACTGGTTTGTCATGATAGCATGAATAACAGGACTTGGGGTTTTTCCTAATTAGAATATTTGACTAATTTTTTTTTAGATTGCTATCAGTGTAGAAAGAAAAGGCAGTAAAATCAGAGAAAAGAAACATTTGTTTTTCCTGGATATAGAGAAATCTACCCACTTTTATTAGATAAGAAAACTCCATCTTGTTGCTACTGCCGTTTCACTGACAGTTGTCCAAAAGCTTTGCTTCAAAACCTCCAATAACCTCTTCCAATATATCAGAGAATTTAAAAGGAGATAGGAAAATTATGAACTATTTTTTTACAACCTTTTTATTACAACGCACCCTTTCTTAGTGTGAGTTTAGCTCGGGTTTCAGTCCTTTAATGACTTCCATTTTGATAAGTACCCTGGATCCATGTGAAGGCCACATGCGTGTTCCCTTGAGACGTTTGCTCTGCTCATGACACTGTTTATTGGTTTCGTGCTTTCTTAGCAGTGAGCAACTCACAGCCATTCATTGCTGATTTTACAAAAAGGGTGTAACTCACTTGAAAACAGTTCACTGTGTTTTCCAACAAACATGGTCTCTCTGCTGGGGAGCCACGAGTGGACAGCACGATAAAGGCAAGAACAAAATACTCCTAAGAGAACCTGTGATATGCATAAGGTGAATAATCATAGGGCACTGTGGGCTTAGTTGATATGAAGGCAAATAGATATGTTACTTGCCAAAATTATTTTTATTTCATTATGCCTAAAAGTAAATATTGGTTATTGCTTAAGATTATGTTCATGTTTACATTGTGGGTAGGAGTCCTTTAAGCCATGGTGCCCTGCATTGTACATTTCAAGTGTGGTTGGCTGGAGTGGGCAGAAAGCAATGTGGCAGCTGTGGCACAAGCTTGCTCTGACTGAAATCCTAGGCAGCAGTGCCAGAGATATGAAGTCCATGGTCTGAAAGCATGATTCAAAACTCAGCAGAGTATGTGGAAAGATAGGAAAAGAAGTCTGCTTTTATCCAAGAAAATTTTCTGCTGTTATCCAAGAACTTCCCCAGTTTGGCTCCTAGCATTCAGGAGGAGCAATGCATCAGAAATGTATGCTGCACTTCTTCATGCAGTATGCATTAGACAGACAAACAGAGATACTCTCCTTAGAGAGCTACTAAGATGTACTTGTCATAAGGTTTAAGTCCACATTCAAATAAAACAGTTAGGAAAAAAGAAAACAAAACCATTTCTTCTACTTATATGTGCAATATTTTTCTGCTCCTAAGGAGGAATCAATTACACTTAGGTAATACTTGTAATCAAATTTAACAAAACTAAGGCTTCTGCTAACTTCAGAATGTATTGAAACCTAAAAGGTATCAGAAAAAAGAAACAAATCTTAAAGAAGAGAATTAAGTACTGAATTAGTGTTTCAGAACCTCCAAGACTGACTGACTAATTAAAGTACTGAACTTGGATTTGTGAAGCCTGGTTACCTATATTCTCAGCAGCAACTGATGCCTGTTTCCATTTGGAAGCACATTGTTGTTAGGACCAATGCAATATCCTATCCCATGGATTAGTCAATCACCCAGCCATCTTCTTCAGTAATGGGAAAAGGCAAATGTGTCTTCATGATCTGTATGTTGCATTTTACACCATAGCAACCAAGCTACATTAGCACACTTGTGTAGCAGATGTGTGTTCTGTATTTATGTTCAACTTCTACCTCAATCTCATAGGTTAATTTGATGTAGCATCTAATAAATGAGACCTATTAAGAGAATAATTCCTCAGCTGCCTGTATCCCCTGGATAACCTGGCTTTAAAGCCTGTGGAGGAAGTAACTGAGATAAGGAAGGTTAGGCTACAGACAAACACATAATGACTAATTCTGCTGTAAGCAAGGTCCAACCTGGACTAAGCTCCCCCTCTTCTTGTGTGAGCAGAGCCTTGAGACTTTGTATGACCTCTGCTGTCAGCATGGAGGGAGACAAAACTGCTCCTCACAGAAATCTCCTTTCTCTCACACAGTAAAACAGTAAAAGACATTTTTTTCCTTGTAATTTACTTTGCCTTCAACTCCATACCATGAGCCTGTAATCTGTTACTTCAATGGCTGAACAGAATATAATCGTCAGTGAGTTCACTACGTCCTTTGAAGTAATGGAGACACTTCTGCAAGTCTTGAAGGAAATTTCTATTTTTCATTGCCTGAGAATGTGGCCTTAATCATATATTCAATCAGGGAATAGTCAATCATGTCTCTTGTCTATGACAGTACAATATGAGCCTTTTGTTAATTTATTAATTTGTGTAATTCAGTAAAGCTTATTGGAATACATTTTCCCATTTTCCTGTAAAACTTATATACCTTCAGCAAAAGAAACTGCTGTTGGATTGATGCAATTTTATGTGATTTTATTCACATCAATTGCATTGTTACAGCAGATATTTCTTATTGCTCACAAAAAAGCTAAGTCTACAATTCTGACCCATAAAGCACTCAACTTTCTTTCACAAGTCTCTCTCTTTATTCCAAGCAGCAGCAGATTTTACTGGCAAGATCAAATGCCATCTAAGGCCAGATCTGCCACATGGTATAGAGACAATGACAGAGTGCAGATACTTCTTTCAGCTAAAAAGCTTGCAGACGTCATAATAGTAGTTGTTGATAAATTGTTGATTCTTTATGGATCAGTAGCAGGTTGATACTGTTTTTTAATCCCCTTTCTGAAACTAGGCTGAGCCCAAGACTTAGACATAGCAACTGTGCAGTTGTTCCAGTCTGGGTGAGAGTTTGGGGCTGTCCTTGAGTCCCTGTGCCTCTTAGCTTACCTTCTCAGTGCACTGCTCAGAGGGGAGCATTTTGCCATAGCAAAGTACTCCCAGACTAGTCCTGCATTCAGGTTGCACTTGGAGCAGGGAGCCTGCTTTTGTTTTTCAATTCCTTGGTTCTACATCTGGTAAAACACTTGCTGAATTTTAAACAAAAGCGAAGGCTGCTGTTTCTTATTCCCTGCATCAATGGCCAAAAAAATGTTACTTTGAAAGACAGGGATTCGGAAGGTTTGCAGGTTTGCAGTTGTGTTAGACACCTAGGCAAGATGCAGCTGCAAGACAGAGGCTGCACAACTGTCCCACTTTCCTCTTCCTCAGTGATAGGAAGGGTGGTAGGATCATAGCAGACAACATTCTCCTAGATTGTGTCTCCAGCAAAAATACTGCATGGAAAAGTAGACAATAAGAAGTCTAGGGAGAAGAGGGGAGCATAATAGTTCACCCAAAGCCCCCTTTGCTTGTCCCTTCCCAAAAGAATTTGCATCTTCTGTGCTTTGACACTGTGAGACAGAGAACTTCAGGACTAAGTTTGAGACAATCATAGGTTGTTTTATTTTTCTGCTGTGTTTTTTAGTTTCCAGCACCAAATACTAGCAGAAAACCGAGGTGCAACTTTGGACCTTGAAGTATACCTGCCAGAGCACACAGGGTTAAGGAGGGTAAAGGGGAGGGATTTACCCTTGGCACTGCTTAGTATTTGTGTCTCCTGTGAATGCAAGGGGTGTGTTCCACCAGAAAGCAGCCCTAGGAAAGGATAATATGCTCATTCATTTGCTATGTTGGTCTAAGGTAACCACAGAGACCTAGAGCTTGTACAGTGCCAGGTACTCCAAGCAGTACACTAAGATAACATTATCTGGCCCTAGTCCCAGAGAATGACTTTTCCCAGAGTCAAATCAACCAAGCCTTTATTATATTACAAGATACTTAATTTCTTACTTTGCACTAATTTGGGCTTATTGAAGAAATATATCTGGGAAACTTTCTTAGGACTTCAGATTTAAAAATCCAATAGTAATAAGCTAAATATTCTCTTACGTCTTTTAACAACTGTAGCCTTGAAACCCCTGGTTGTGACATGTACTGTGGTACAACACCAGCTTCAGATGTAGCTGCAACCCACAGAACAATACACCATGACGTGAGTATCACTTTTAAATACAGGCTCTCCAACATCTGCTTTACTTTTGGGCAAGAGCCAAACTCTTCCACAGCCCTATCCCAGCACCGCCCCCCCACCGCCCCCCCCACGATCCCGACAGAGTTCAAGAGTGCAGCCACGAAACCTTTGTCAAACGAGATTCTTGTAGAACCTCCCTCCCCAGCCTGGGGACTGCGCAGAAATCCCCTTGCGAGGGAGTCCCTCCCAGCCTATGCTCAAAGAAGAAGAGTTGCTATAGTAACCAGTTCTCTACCTGCGCGGAATTGGCTCTCTCTACCCTCTTAATCTTCTCTGGTTTTATTAGCTCTGAGCGAGAAGCAGCTCGTCAGGTCAGGGCTGTGCTTGGTTCTGCAGGCTGGAGGAATGCGCGGAAGGCACTGGAGGGGGCAGGGGGTCCTCACCCATCAGGTGGTTGTTGCTTGCTAACTCTGCCCTGCTGAAGAATGTCCTGTGTGAGGGTTGCCAGAACTGTCCTTTTGTGACAGTCACATGAGCTGCAAAGGGACAGGCACTTTGCTTCCCCTTCCTGCCCCAGCTTGTGGTGGAACCCTACTGCTATCTTATTCAAGAACAGACCTTCCACTTGCCATCTGTAGCCTTCCTTGCACATCCTTTGCAGCCTCACTGGGATCAATTTCAGTGGAAAAAGAAACTGAATACAGTTTCTTTTCTTCGATAGCATATTTTTGCAACTCTTCCTAGGGTTAAAAATTACCGGAAAACACTGAAAAAATTCTAAACTGTGCTAAATTGTATCTTTTCCAATATGCCTGCTGTGGCCAGGCATTAGACTAACAGTCTTCTGCATTATGAATTCCATTGTGGAAGTGTATAGCTGGGAGCCAAACAAAGCTGCTGTAAGGAATAACATTCCAGACCCACCTCTAGTTCTGCCTGTGCAACACGGTCAAATTGCCTGCACAAGGTGGGGCGTGTTCCCGTGGCAGCAAGCGGACTCAGGAGGATATGATGTGGTGACTAGGCAGGGAGAAAAAAGCCACAGAATTAACTACTGTAGGTGTAGTAATGGCCACTAATAAAAGGCTGCAGAGAATCATGTAGGGCAGAGCAAGTAGTGCACTATAACAAGGCACCAGGCAGTGCCACTCCTTGTGTTAAATGCTCAGAGTCTGTGTGCTGTGAAGGACCCAAAAGCATTGACTGGACACTGGGACGGACTAGGCAGGAGCAAGCCAGCTAGAAGACTTCCTTCTTATGTTCATGTAGCTGCAATTACCATGATAGTAAATGGTCTATATTTAAATACAACACAATAAAAGGATTGCAGAACACACCCACATCAATATGTTGCTTGAACAACAGCCAGCAGTAAAATAGAAATGTGCATACATTTCTAAAACATTTCAAAATATATTATTGATCCAAATAATGAGGTAGGTCACTGACTAATCTTAGAATGATTTGAACTTTGAAAATACCTTTTTTTTCACTCTGTTTTTGCTTGTTATGCAACAATTCACTATGCTAAGCATGCAGAGCAATGGACTAACAGCAAGCTGAAATAACTGATTTGTGATGGAACTTGCAACTCCAGTACTGCTGGTTATTCAAGCATGGTGCAGTTTCCCTCTATGTTAGGATGTAAAAAGGTGAATTCCAGATATGGTTTCCAGACACCATAGTTTTGACTCAGGTGCTGATTATACTTAAGCAATTGGCATCACTT
This sequence comes from Hypocryptadius cinnamomeus, assembly GCA_013400635.1. Classification (NCBI taxonomy): domain Eukaryota; kingdom Metazoa; phylum Chordata; class Aves; order Passeriformes; family Zosteropidae; genus Hypocryptadius; species Hypocryptadius cinnamomeus. Next base: position 23,059 of record VYZP01067375.1, read on the forward strand.
TTATGGCATCCTGGCAGTTTCCCATTTAAGACAAAGAATGGTTTCTAGCTGGTTATTTCCTCATGGGCCATTAAACCTCTAACAGTCAGCACAAGGAGGTGGCAGAGGGAAGTTTTGGAATCTTTGGGGAGCCAAGCTTGCAGCAATGGTAGCAGTGGAACTCTGCCTGGGGCAAGACACATGTTCTAGGCAAGAGCTTCACCTATTCACCTCACTCAGACCCATTTGTTCCTTGCCAGTGATAACAATTAGCAGCCTGAGGTTAAAGAAAGGTCACTGAGTTAGAAAATGGTTCCAAATAGACACAGTGTGATTATTCATGGTAAACTGACGTGGTCATTGGACTTGGAGCACACACGTGGAGTGCAGACAGGGTAAACACGGGAGGGTCACCAAAACAAAGAGGTTTGAGTATTTCAGGGGCTGGCCGTGTTCTTCCTCACACACATGCACACACATTGATTTTCAAGTGCTCTAGCCTGAAATCTAGAAAACTACAGGTCTTGTCTGTTTTACATAGACACTGACAATTTCTTAGCCTATCTGATGAAATTTAAGTCATATTGCTATTTATAGGAGGAAACACATCACTCTAAGTTTTCTGTGCTCATTTATTTTTTTTATATATATCTATATATGTATGTTTAAATTCTCTCAAAAGTTCAAATAACATTTTTAAAGTCAGTCCTCTGACCTAGTATCTTTGACTAACAATATCATGTTATTGTACAGGTCTTTAGACTTTCAATAATGTTTTAATTGCTATATTGGCATAAAATGAGTGGAGTGGATTTTTGTGTGAAACACTCAAAATCATCCAGATGAATGGCCTTCCTTCAGAAACAGTCACTGATAATGCCTGGGAAGTGAGGGTTACCTTATAGACAGCCAGAGTGATATCGTGATACGCCTAAACTACCTAAACGTAACAGCTGTAGACTGGTTTTTGACCCCTGAATTAAACTGACTGTTAATTATTACCAGAATAGTGCTGTACACTACAGAGCTTTTTAATGTGAAATTTTGTAAGTAACTAATTTAATCCTAATTTGTTTCCATTTTGAAACACTCATGATAACAATTACTCATGATAACTATAAAATACTGGTCACCAAGAAATTAATCCAGATTAGAAATCCTCTGAAAAGAGAATGAAACCCACTGCCTCTTTAAGCAGAGCACATCGTAGTCTCTTACAGGTATTTAACAGATTTATGAATTAAATGCAACGTGACAGAATTAATTTCCCCTTTCCATTCTGATGATAACACGTGCCGACTGAATTTACAAATCCGGTTTGTTATGTATTAACCAGTCATCTGGGAATCTGATTGAGTAACACAGCAGTTGTTGCAATACCAAGACTGCCATATAAATCATGCCTGAGTCCTAAGTCAATATTGGTTCAAATATTGATTCCCATGAGAGATAGGGCTGCAGTTGAAGAGGTTACAGGTGCTGACTGAACCACTTCAGAGAGGACTGCTCCCTCCGTGCTCATTTGAGATCGACATCAAAGTGCTCACTTCAGTTTGAATTCACGAGAACAGAGCGTTTGCCTTCACTTTTGATACTGACACTCTCTATCAGAACCTAGTTTTGATGTGCTAAAATCAAAGGTATCACATCATGTTTAAGTACTAAGTTATTCAGTTATTTACACTCCAGAGAGATGTAGCATCTGGGAAGAGGAGAGTGAGACACAAGAAGTTATTCTTTATGGGGCACTAAAAGCAGGAAGGGAGGAGGACATGCAGGTACTTTTTCCTGCTTATAGATTCCTGCTTATATATTTTGCTACACAAAAACAAATGAACAAGCAGAAAAAGGAATGTGAAGTTAAGGAAACATTGAACATCAAAATGAAAAACTGTCTTCAACACTTTGGAAAATAGGAGTCTCTCATCAGCTGGAGGAAGCTCCAAGCAGTTGGAAGGGAAAAGGAGTGCAGCATCCAATTGGTTTTTATTCTAACAAGTGGTATTGTGAGCCACATCTATGCAGGCAATCTGCTCTTCCATTGCAATACAGTGATTTCCCTCGTTTAGCCTTGAATCCCAACTGTTCTTCTGAGTAGGACAAGCACAGATCCTTCTGGATATATTTCACAGTTAGAGATCTAAACGAGAATGAGTTTCCTCAGTCTCTTGGGCACTGCTGTCTTGGCAAGTCTTTAGACAGCAGTTAGAGAAAAGAGCATGTATATTCCATTCAAACCAGTCTGAATCAGTGGACTATGAATAACATAAGCCAGGTGCTATAAATCTTCATGTGTTGTAGATACTCTTTTTAAGAGTGGCTCTGTAATTGCAGTATTGACTAAATAAGTTGCTAAGAAAAGGGTTGATACCAAAAAAATGAAGATCCTCTTTTGAGCAATATAAGATAAGTACATTTACATAAAAACAGCTCATCCTGGCCTACTTCTATCTCTTAGAATAGCTCATTGTTTCTATTATTTAAAGGCACAGAAAATAAATCTATGCATTATCTTGGCTTTCATACTAACACTGTTTTCTTAATAATATTTGTAACAACTCTGTTGGAATCAATGCTTAGAGCATAGCACCACATGAGACATGATGTAAATCATAACATTTGGAAGTAAATAATACCTAACTAGTCACTGAATTCAGACTAATTAAAATAATAGAATATCCTGAGCTGGAAGGGACCCATGAGAATCATAAAATCCACCTTCTGACTGCATGCAGAGCAACCTTAAAAAAGGCTGAACCATCTAAGCATGCTGCCCAAATGCTTCTTGAGCAGCAACAGGCTTTTGCCATGGCCCCCTCTCTGGGAAGCCTGTTCCAGTGTTTGAGCACCCCTTCAGTGAAGAACTTTTTTCTAATCTCTAACTAGCCCAACAAAACATTCTCTAGGTGGCATCTTTACTGTGATATGCTTTCCCAAATGCCATAGCACATAGCAGAAAATTGTTCCTTGAACTCTGTGCACTCTCCTTCTCATGGACATGCATGCTGAACTGAATACTTTTGGCCTGCAGTATCTGCTGTGGTTGAGCCTCCCTACGCTCCATGGAATGAAGAATGGAGCAAATTCAGTTATCCCTCCATTACTTCTAATTACCAATAGCTGTAAGCCAAAGTGCCTACATGTATCATTCCTCAGCACATTGTGCAATTTTAAACCCCTTCCTTACAAATGTAGTTAGCAGATTGCTCTGAATTGCGCAATCGGTTCCTTTGTCCACTGGTTGACAAACTAGTGAGGTGTTAAGGATCATTTTTGCGATTGCAATCCAGCTTCTGCAGCTGAAACAAACATGGTGGTTCCCAGCTCATTGTAGACACATTTTTTCCCCTATATCAGCCGCAGGAATTCAGTTTGCCAGTCCTCTTCAAAATGAACTTCCTTTTTGGGACAGGATTTGGCCAGGTGGAGGTCTTCCTTAGCTTCTCTTCAAACTCTGACATGGGCCTGGTAAATCCACCACTTTGGAAGAGCAAAGGACCTCCAGCAGCAGCATATGAGACCTCTCTGTCGTGAATTCCAGTAGGACATCAGGGATCTCAGCTATACAGCTCATCAAAACATGTCATGCCTCACAGCCAGACATCTGATGATGCACGGAGTGATTCATTGCTGCATCTGGGCAGGAGGACAAGAGTGACCACAGCACTCATTCCTCTGCATATCATTGTGGGATCTGTGCCCCAGCGGCCTGGGAAAGCTTGTGCTGCCATTTGGAGAAATGCCAGCAGCAGATTCAGTGGCAGCTTGGAGAACCAAAGCTGTGTGATACCCAATAGAATCACAGCTACATTAGACATATGCTGAAACAACTCATTTAGGAACTAACTTCAACAAGTGCTGCTCTGCACCTGATGTGCACCTTTTCTGCTGAGAAAAAGATCTCCTGAGCTACTTTGCAGTTCTCAACACCACATGGGAGCAGAGAAAGTATTGTAAGCAAGGTGTGATTGTTATGTCATTTCCTCTCCCCCCATCTCTATTGCTGGGTTCAAGCGGGCAATTTTGTACCAGTGACACAGCCATTACTTTATGTAGAGGATTTTCTCCCAGCTTCTCAACAATAACATATAAGAGGAGTGTGCTTTCTGGGCATGTAAAGTATCAAAATACTCTATCAGCAATTGGCTCTGCTATGAGAAATAATTATAGCTCATCAACGATTTAAAGCAAAAATTATTGTAATTCCAGATTTGCACAAGAACAGGAAAAAGTCCAACTTAATTTTGACTCCAAGCACAGTATCTGTAAGATTCCTGTCACTCAGAGGTTTTAGGACTCTCTTACAGAGCATTCGAATAAGAATAAGCTCTTCCAAACATAAGTTCCAAATTTGTTTTCTTATTCCTGCACATAGATTTTGCCACACATTGTTTTGCAAGGCCCTTTGAAACCTGCATTTATGCTAAATGAAGAGCTGGTGGATAAGATTTCTTTTCCTTGTGGAATAGTGAAAAAGCCTATTTAAACCTTTGTAAGAGGTTTCCTTCTTTCACGTGTGCATGCCAAGGCTACGGCTGCCAAGGCTATTGCTAAGAAAGGTTTGATTCAGGGATGGATAAGTTGCTTAGCACACTGACAGTGTGTGCAGGATGTCAGTAAGGTACTCCCCATGAAAAATGTTCGAACTGTGCAACTATCCTCTTGTCTTGTGACTAGAAAATTGTACAAGAGGACAATTCCCCTCCTCCTGGAGGTTCATTGTTGAGAACATGACAACAAAACCACAGCCATATAGTGTGTCAACAGAAGAGCAGAACCAGGCCACCTCTTCCGTGTTATTAACCTATTTGGCTTGGGATGTCCTATATTTGTCTTCAGAAGGACACCAGTGTCCCCTTACCTGCCTGGCCTTTGCTGTTCCCTGGCACAGCCCCAGCAGTCCTGTTATCCCAAGGAGGTGAGAGGCAGAGGTCCAGCAGTGACGGCACCAGGTTGGGTCAGGCCATTCTGGCACTTGTGCATGACCAGTCTGTCAATGCAGCCTGAGGGATGCTGCCAATCCTGCCTCTTGCTGCCCTTCAAAACCGCTCCTCGTGGCTGCGTGGCTGCATGCCACAGTAAGACACTGCTCAGTTAAAGTTCAAACTGAATTTGTAGCCAAAGAAAACAACTCCTGGTCCCTTCCTGTCCTGGATTAGAATGACTTCAAAACAAATAGGGTGCCCTCAAAAAACAAAAATAGAAGTGCTCTACAGTCATCACCTGCCTTCCTAGAAAATTCAATTTCCATCATTTGCACCTACTGGAAAGGCTCACAGGAGCTTCAGTTTTGTAAGGCTACACAGTCCAGCAAGCCAGCCCTGAAATGGATGACTTGCTGCCTGCAGTGTTTTGTCCCCCACACTGAAGCCTACAAGGGTCTGTTACACCCATTTTTCTCTATTGAAAAACCATCCATATTCATGTAAAGTTGGTAAAGTCACAACCTGAAAAGGATTTTTTTTCTTAATAGGTTTTTCATTCACACTTTTATTGTGATCGACATCTTCCTTTCACAGTGCAGAATGACTTGGGTCTTAGGATCTCCCCTGGGATTTTATTACACCAAGGGTGGGATTTCATCACACCTGTGTCTTGGCTCAGCCCAAACTCCTGTGGGCAGTCAAAAGCACCAAGGGCAAGGTTCACTTAACCCTGAAAATTCTTCAAACAACTGCTAGTTTCTTTCCTTTGGCTATTAAAAGAACCTTGACTGGCTAGCTTGGTGTACACCTCTACTTTGCAGATATCTAGAATGATGATGTACACCATGGAAAGTGACTCTGAATTCTTTCTGAACAGGATTTACCCTCCTGATTATATTCTCACTGTTCACACAAATTAAGGGAAAGCTAAGCATGCCAGGAGAATGATCTTTTTTTCCAGTAGGAGGGCCAGACTTCCTTTTGGTTTGTAACCTTTGCAGCAAGGTTTCTTTCTTTTAAAGGAGAAACACGTGAGATTAGAGCCACCTAAATTCTGCATAGTCCTCAACACCTTGGGTGAGAGAGTCTCTGTTATGTCCTCGAAGAGCTTTTGCACTCCAGAGAGATGCAAAGTTCTCGCACAAGGATCAGTCCATGTGTTTTCCCAGTTCTGGCCCTTACAGGGGCTTTTTGGTCAGACACATCATTTGTCTTCCTTGGTTTCAAACTGAAAAGTCTACCATGGTGAAAAATCTACCATGCCTTAATGGCAGAAGCAAGTTAGGACAGAAGGGAGCTGTTGCAGATTTGCACTGGGAAGGGTGGGAATGTGTGTTGGCCTGCTGGGAAGACGACAGAGGGCCTGTTTTTAGATGGCCAGGATTAGGTAGACCAGGTTGTTTGGGGAGGGATGAAGGTGTCTGTGTTTCCTTGTTTCTTCAGAAAAAAGCTAGAGAAGTATCAACATCAGCACAAAGATTGAGCACACATGCTACAAAGGCAGAAAGGATGGTATTTTCTGGTTTAGCCTACTTGTTGCTTTTGGCTGATAACCAGTAAAAATAAAACTTTACTGTTATTATTTCCACATTTGAGAGATCAGTGTGAAGGACAATCCTGCCACCAGATAGAGAGTAACTCAGGAGAGAATCTAATAGCTCCATCCTATCCTTTTCTCTTAGACTGTGCTAAAATGATAACACTTCCTTATCTGCAAATTAACAATAGCTCTGCAGCAGCATAGGAAAGTTAAACAAGCCTTGAGTCAAGGGGATGTAGAGATTACCTCTAGGCACTGACTAAAGCTATAGACCACATATTCTTCTGGGGAAAAAAATCAACCTGCAAAAGGAACAAGTTTTGAGGTGTTACTCACTTAAAACTGTAGTCCTGTGGCTCATAATGTTCCACCTTCAAATATCTCCCCTAGGTGCTGGTCACAGGCTAGCAAGATCACAGACATGAAGTTTTTTGCCTTTAGATCAGAATGTATCCCCTGTCCATAGCAGATAATGCTCTAGCAGTGGATTTCATCAGTGCAACAACAAAAATAGGAAAGAAACCCTGACATTGAGCCAGCCATCAATAGACAGGCACAGCATGGTGACTGAACTAACGTGCCCCCAGGAGCTGTCCTGCTATGGAGAGGTATTCTGCACATGGCAGGGCAGGGAAGAAGTAAGCTAGGAAATTCCTGTTCTTTTATTTATGTTTAGATCCAAGTAATTTGCAGCTGAATGGTAAATTGTTTCAAAGCATTCTTAAAGGAAAGACAGAAATGTAGCTTGGAGCATGTAGTTTCCTTGCTAGAACTGCATTAACTCTGAGTAACTCCACTGCACAGTATCACGCTAAGCAGAATAGAATCCCCTCTACTTAGAAAGCTTTTGTGCTGCTAGTTACTGAAATTGCAGACAATATATCTTGCATTGTACTTGTATGATTCTCCTCCCATGCTATATCAAATTATTTAAAATATGACAGACTTCTGAGGAGGGCTTCGTTCCAAGAGGTACTTTTTAAATGTTCTTAGCTTTCCTCTCTGTAAGGTGTGTGGTGTGCTCTTCCACACCCACCCTCTGGCCTTGAGAAGGCAGTCCCTTAACAAACCGGGCCACGCTCTGTTTGTTTTAGCAATTCTTACCCAAGGTCTTTATCTTAGAATCCTGTTTGTGCAGCTTTGGACAAGATTCAGGACTTGGAGGGGAGGGTGATTGAGGTGGGAAAGATTTTTTAGTGCCTTTAGTATTTAATATGTTATCTCACCTGTGACTATTAAGTAGATGATTTACAAGCTTGTTGACACTGAGATGGTGTGAGTTTCTGCCCCTTACAGTAGATGCAAACACAACTTGAAAGAGCAGCTATAGGAGGGGTAAGGGCTACAGAGAAGTACGGTTTCCGGCCTGTGCACAAAGCACCCAGGAAATCTTTGGAGAAAACACTGTGGTTGGTAGCCCACTGCAAGCCCTTCACCTGCTCCTGGCAGGTCTGTTCACAACAGCAGCACACTAAAATCACATCCATCTTCTCTGGCAGCTGCAGATTCACAGCTTACAGTGCTACTCCACACAGCAAATTTACTAATGAGAGTTGTATGTCAGTCCCTGACCAGGACACACTTGCCGAGGCCAGGCTGCTGCAGCCTGAGCAGCATGAGCTGCTGCTGTGGGAGCTTAGCAGCACAGTGCAGGAATGTCTGGAATGTTTCAGTCAGCAGGTACTTCAGAGATCCTTCTCTAGGAAATGCCTGCATTTCTCAAAGAAATACTGCCCCAGCCTACTGCCCCTGTGAAACAGTAACAGTGGGCTCCCTCTTCTCCCCTCCAAGCCCCACACAAATCAAAATTTTCTCTCCAGTTCCAATGTTAACCCCAGCTCCCCTTTGTGAAGCAAAATCACCATGGGAAATGAAAATTCCACAAATCAGCAACACACCAGTGTATTTCTAAACATGCTATGTGTCTGGATACAGCCTTGGAAGGCAGGCTGGTTTTAGAGAATGATCCCCTCCATAGCTGTGGGGTCAAATGCTTGCAACCCAACAATTCAACAGCTTCCAACAGCCAGAAAAAGAAGTTCCTGATCTGCCTGTTTCAGGCAAGAAAAGCTGTCATAGTTTTAAAGACCATCTCTGCTTTTGTAATAATCTTTCCTATGCTGTCTCCATCTTCCCCTACCTATCCAACACCGAAACACCTTGCAGACACTAGGAGTTAAATTTTCTGATGAACACTTCTCTGATTTCCCATGTCTTTTAAACTTCTCACCTCTGCAAACCAGTGCTTGGTAAAAGACCTTTGTCCCTACCACACTAATCACCAGCCCAGCATATCAAGGACTTGCTCTCCAGGGTCTAGGGCTGTTGTGGGAAAAGGAGATAACAGTATGGAGACTTCTTTAATACATCATAAAAACACTTCCTGAACTATTCTGTGAAATACATCTGTCCATTGGATTAATTATTATAATTTCTGGACGGATAAAATGACAGTCAAGAAACATCTTTTCTCATTTATAATTGGTTAAGAAACTTCACTTCTGGAAGGGAAGAATGTAAATCACTGTAGTTGGCACTTAAATTGACAGGAAGAGTAGAGGTGTCAATTTGAGGGGAAATGAAAGCAGGGCTACTTGCCAACTTAGCAGTGCAAACCTTTGGAAAAACACCAGTCAATAACATCTCCTTTCTTGTCTCTGGGTTCACTTGTATTACTTGAAACAAGATGCCATCAACCAAATCAAACACTTGAGGTTCTATACCACCATCTGCCCCATTCATGAGATTTGTGTTAGGAACACACAACCGGGGACAACCGAACCAGCTATTCCAAAATACCTTTTATTCACCCTGTGCAAATGGAGGTCTCCTAAGTAAGCTGTAGGTACATATCTTGTACACAGGCAGGATGTGCAGAGTCTTCTGAAAGAAGAATTAAAGCAAATTTCAGTGTTTCATACACAGTTGCAGGCACAGCTAATTGACTTGCTGAATATAAAATATTAATTGAATTTATAAATATGAGAGGAAGGAAGAAATCAATTCATTTAACTCTAATTTTCTCTATGCTGGCAATCTACTGAAATTCAATAATCTTGATGTTCAAAGGAGAGAGTCCTCCAATGTTCAACCCATTCGTTGTCATTGTTGACCTACAGCAGTGGCAGAGGGCAGCTCAATCCTTTCCAGGCATGTAGAGCATTTGGAAAGGTTTGCTGGATAGGATGCCTCCATTTCAGTATCATGAAACCACTCCTGAGACAAGCTGCTGCTGCCTGGGGCTCAGCAGGAAAGGGGCTCAGCCGAAGCCATCGGCTGGGGAGCCTCCTGTGTGGCAGTTAGAGGCAGACAGAGCTGCAGTCCTGAGCCATGGAGCCTGGGTACCGGAGCTGCAGCCCCAGCACTGCTGAGAGGTGGGGTGGCACTCCCAGCTGCAATGTCCAGGACTGTAGCGTGCCAGGCAAGCTGCCTTGGCCAGGTTCCCCAAATGCTGTACCCAGAGACAGAGCGTGCCCTGCACAGAGAACCCCACTGTTGTGCTGCAGCTACTCCTCTGGGACCCAATGTCACACACAAATCCTGAGCAAAGGGAGAAATCCATCTGCCAAGGACACATCTAGAGAAGCTCTGAACTGCGACAGGATGGGCAGTGCCCGGTCAGGTGCTTCCTGTTCATTTGGTACTCCTGTAGGCAAGAGAATCCATCCTCAACTTTCTCCTGAAGCAAAGCTGAGTAATGGGGCCCTGCCTAGATTGCTAAAGGGAAAGTAGGGCCTGTCCTCCATGTACACTGGAATGAACTTGAAGATAAAGGCAAAAAAAAGCCACCTGAGCTCTTGCATACCACTTCTGGGGCCCAAGAGAGAGTTACATCAGCAAAATTAGGGCAGCTTCAAGGTTTTATTAGCTCAATACTGCACTGACATCCACACTACAGGCTTTGTTGAACCTGCCAAGTGTGTGGTGGAGTTGGTAGGACAGTATTTCAATCAGTCTCTCAGTGGGTCTGCCACTGACTAGAACTTCAAAGAAGATGAAAAATGTTACCTGCTCAGACTAGTTTGCATGGATGGTGCCACAAACGTTAGAGGAGGAGTTAATTTGACATGTCTTAACTTGTACAGAGAGAGAAATTTCCTTTAAATCATTATTGGTCTACCAGTCATAAAATCTCAGATTTCTGTTTATGCACGACACTTCTTCAAACAAAGGCATTGTACTGTGTGTATAGTTAAGATCCAGACTCTGGGGAACTGCAAAATTGATCATGTCTTCTGAAGAAATGGCTTCTTGAAGAAAACCCAACTCTAGAGAAAGGGCAAAATTTTTCACCAAATTGGGAGAGGAAACAGAAAAATCCCTTACTCTTGTATTTCTGCTTTCTACCACATGGTGATTGTTTATGTCTTTCACTGCATGAGAAAATGGTTGCACAGTTGCCTGGAAATCTCAGTGCAAGGTCCCTCTGCCTCAGCACAGTTGAGTCTCGTTAATCTTTCCAAGGTCTCCCCTTTCCACTGTCTGTTGCCCTTCCTTCTCCTGGGCCGTCACTGTTTGTTATTCTTTCTTGCCAAGGTTACTCTTACCTCTGTGCTTGTTCCATTCTTTCTACCTCCTCCCCCCTTCTCCTGTTATCATCTTTCATGCAAATGCCACTCATCTTCTCTGTTGTCTCTTGCTAACTCATCCAGTCTTTATCTCTTTCCAGAGCAGCTGAAAGGCAGGAAAGTGGTAGAAATAGGAGAAACAACAGCTTTCAAACATGGCTACAGGACCAGTGTTTCTGCTGTCCCTCATAAGTGGAAGTCTTTGCAAAGAGACTTTGCCTTTCTGCTCTGGGTGAAGACATTGTGTTCTCACACAGTGTCTCAGTTGTAACAAAAAGGTTTGTACATGCTGACTGTAAGAGCAGAAGAGAGACAGAGCAGGAAGGGCTGGGAGGCTGTGTTCAGTTTGAACTGCAGCAAATAGTACTTCCAGCTGGGAATAAGGGCAGTCCATGGTGTCAGCTGCTCTATTTCTGATTCACAGCTCAGGAGGCCTCTATTTTCCACAGCCTCATGTTCAGCAGGTAGAGTGGCATGTGCACTTCTGCAAATGCCAAAGCAGACAAGTGATGCCCACTCACTGGCAGTGGTCTGGCTATTGATATTCCAAAATTAGGGATCCAGCTCCATCCCTGCACGCTGAGTGCAGCAGTTTAAAGCACTGTCACCACTCTTGCTGCATAGTTTGCCCTCAGTGCATGAGTGACATAGGGTGTCCTCTCAGTGCCCCAGAAGCAGGACAATAGCACAGGATTTACAGAGCCTGAGGGAATGATTCGCTGGAGCATAAAGTGTTGGCCTGGTGCCACTACCATGGAGGTCAGGGTCGATCAGCCATTGGTTTATGAAGCAGCTGGTACTATTGAAAAATGCCACCCTTGGGCTCTGTGAACTTGGGCTGCTTTCTCTATCCCACAGTAGAATTGAAAACATATTTCATCTGCAGCACTGTGGAGAGGATGGGCAGTAGAGAAGAGCTATCTAAACAGATGTCCTTTTCTTCCTTCTTCCTTCTTCTTAACAGCACTTGGGAATCTGTCCTTTAACCAGATTCCTACACAAACTGACAAAGTCACAGCCCTTTAAACAGGAACTTCTTCTCTACATAGATTTGTATGTAAGTAAAAGTGAGAGAGCCTGGCAGTTGTCAGAACCCTTCTAAGGCCACATCCAAAACTTCAGTTGAACTTAGCTTCTTGCAAGAACCTATCCTGTTTGGTAGTTTTTCTCCATGTCTAAATAAATGCCCAGACTCAAGCAAAAAGGGACACAACGAAAATCCTGGGAGACCCACTATGCATGACTGTCACAGTTTAAGCATCACTGTTGTGCATTTAGATACAGATATATCCAGGCACTGCAATGCCAGCAAGTGGAAGGAACACTGAAAATAACTTTAAAACTTAAGACACACAATTGAAGTAGTAAAGCATGGAAGCAAAGAGCTAAAAAGACACTAAAATGAAGCCTAAAGAGACTGGCCAACATCAACAGACAAAATCTGCTGCACACCCAGCCTTAACAGGAAGCAGGAATTCCTTTCCTAAGGATGTCTTCTGAACAAAAAGATTATAAGACTGAGATTATAAACTGTCTTAAGAGTCTTGTCCCTTGGGTGGTACCGGCCAACGGGTCTATGCTGAGATGGCAAAATGAAGTAATACATGCTGTTATCTCAGAGCACATTACAAGGCTGAGGTGGAGATGGTATTTATATTGACATTCATGTCATGCTTTTTTCAATAAAAATGTAATTCTATGGCCCTATAGTGATTTTTCAGCTGTGGAGGTCCAGAGTCTAAGGTCAGGCCTTCATAAATGGGAATTTACTCATGCTCAGCTGACTGATGTTGCCCTTTGAATGGACACATCAATGATATGAGTTCAACTGCCTTACCCACTTCCACTTACCTCCTTCCTTTCTTATACCATTTTGTCAATGCAACCTGGAAGCAGAGATGACAACTCAGACCTGCAAGAGTGAACTTTGGCTGCTGTGTGAAATGTTTACCCTGACTGCTGTGTAGTGTCACCCTCCAGGCTGCAAAATCAACATGAACTACATGATCTGATGGTTCAGATAACACTCACCAACAGAGACAGAGCAAACTGTCATGCTCCAGCCAGTGCCTCGTGAACTGCAGCACTGCTCAGGTGAAATACACCCCTCCACCCAAAGAAAGGACACACAGAGCTTCACATCTCAAATCCCACTGTGCTCATGTACAGGAAAGGGGACGTAAGCATGGCCTACATACTGTTAAATGGGAGAAGAGGGGGCTGCTCACAACACAAGCTTTTTGCAGGTGCTTCAGCATGGCTGCTTGTATTAACTTAAAAGAGGCTATACTCTTAAAAGTTTACCCTGTTTCAGGCTATGGCTCAGGAACAGTAGTCTCCTAGGAGTGCTGTTAGCACCAATACCTTGTGCTGTCCTCAATCTGTCCTTCAGAACTCTGCACGATGCTCCCTGGAAAATTTCCCAGTGGTTCAGCTGACAGTAGCATTAAAAATCACAGCATGTGTCTGTAGTCTTTGTATCAGACATTCAGATAGCAAACTGCAGAGATGCAATTGTTGCAGCTATGTGCTCTTAAAAGACTGCATCTGTCCCAGGGAATGTCTTTACCAGAGATGACCATCTCTAAGCAAGCAGCTGCAGATCTCATCCAGTGAAAACAGTTTACTCCTCTAACAGATTTATAACTTTAAGTCTTTGCTGCAAAATCCCCTACTCCAGATTTACCCTTAATTTGAGGGTCATCCATACACAAAACCTCTTAGATCTTTCAAGTGGCACACCAAAGTAAAGAGTAATACTATTATTCATGCCAGTCACTGCTGCGACAGCCTCCCAGACACACTAGTTCCCCAGGAATGCTGTTGAACAGATACCTTGTGCTGTCCTCCTCATCTCGTCCTTGAGAATTCCACCCATTATTCCTTGGAAATTTTCCCAGAGTGGTTCAGTTTACAGCAGTGCTAAGAATCACAGCACACGTCAGTAGGTGGTTTTATATCAGGTGCACTGGGATACAATGCAGCAGAAGCTTGAATATCACAAAGTTAGCTCTGTTACATCCTCCACTTCAGTTATTTAAAAAAGAAAGAAGGAAAGGAAGGAATAAATAGTAAAGTAAGTCAACAAGAAACCACAATCCATTCCTTAAGTGGTAACCAGGCTACTGTGCTTTGGACCTTTTCCTGACACAACAAAAGACACCATGAAGACAGGAACTTTGGCAGCAGTGGTTTTGAACTCCACAACCCCCAACTTTCCTCTGTTTTTCTATGCATATATTACTGGAAATATAATAATCTGCTAGGGAAGCAGTCAACCTCCAAATGGATACCTAAGCAGCAGCAAGCCTCTGGAAGTTACTATTGCTAGAATAAAAAGGAGATTTTCAGCAAAGCAGCCCTGAATTCCTGAATTAACCAATGTCCTCCTTTGCCTGACCACTGTCACCATAGTGACCGGAGGAGCTGCCGCCGAGCCACTGCCCTGTGGCTTGGGACGGAGGCAAGCGGGACGCCGTGCTGGGAATGAAGTGACTTTGACTCAGGGCCCGGTTATGCAGATGTGGGCTGTGGGACCAGGCACTGGGAGCAGCCTTGGGCGTACAGTGGTGGGAAGTGGGGCTTACAGAGCGAAGAGGTGCAATTCCTGCCCTCAGTGCCAGCCTCGAAGGGACCTGGAAGCACTGCCGGAGCTGTTGGAAGGTAACCAGAGGAGTCAGAAGGTGAAACAAAAAGAGTTGATAGTGAGGAGCACGAGGAGAGAAGGCATTGACAGCAATACAGCAAACAAGGATGAGCTGCAGCTGGAATAAGCAGATTCATTCCCCTCGACATCATTTGTGTGGACTGCTCCCTCTCCTGGGGAAAACTTCACCGAAAAAAAAAAAAATCACAACCCAAACCGGTCCTCAAGCAAACAGTGCACCCCCAGAGTTTACAGGCAGACAGCCCCCTGCTTCCAGGTTCAAGTTGGAGAGGGCAAGGTGCAAGATCCCTGTGCTGCCCTTCCCAGACAGCCTGAGCTGGTGAAGCCAGCTGTGACCTCCAGACTCGTGCGCAGCCAAGCACTGCTCCAGCCTGTGCAGACAACACCAACACTGTCTTCTCCCTGCTTGCTGCTGCTTCCAAGCACCACCCAGCCCATCCTCCACTCTCAAACCACTGGAGTGGTCCAGTGGCAAATCAGGCAAGGATCCAGGAAACAGTGCTTGCAAACACTTTTCAGAGTGAATGCTGTAGTACAACCTCCACTTTGCTGGGAATTGGACAGAAATCACCAGTTCCAGTCTTTAGTGCTGGTAAGAACTGACAATTTTTAGCCACAGAAATAAATTTTAGAATCTGTGAGTGAGGAAATGGAAGAATGACCTTGAAACATACTCTCACGGTGAGAAATATTCACCACTTACTTAATCTTTGTTGCTTTAGGATTCCAAAGTCCAGTTAAAATCTTTGCAGTGAAGCTAGCTCAGAAGATCTTGCAATAAGATTAGAACCAGCTGGTGAAAAATGGCATGTTACTGCAGCCAGTAAATACCCACATGAACCAGCCCTAGAGAGGTGAAAGGCTCTGCTGAGCTTAACAGCTCATGAATATATACCATACTGGCTGATACTGGGGTATGAGTATCTTCCTTTTAAATCCTTTCCCAGTTAATAACCTCTGGTGTGGAAAAGTGATGATTTAAATGCACACAATTAAAAATGAGAAAATAATTATTTCCATTTTACAGAGAGGGGGACAGGCTTGCCTGTAAGCAGAAAGCACTGTTAGGGTGTAAAGAAACCAAACAAATGAACACTTTCAGAATCCCTGGAGTTTGACCAAAGTCATCCACCTTGTCTACTTGCACGTGCTATGACAGCTTTGTGGAACCTTTCACCCTGGTGAGGAAGCCTTGCTTGATTCTTAATGGTCTCTGAGAGTTATCATATGATACCATGTCAGGCAATCACGCAATCAGCAAAGGTCACAAGACATGCAGCCATTCCTCCTGGCTTTACAGCTGCTTTCCACAGCCAAGACTCCTCCTTCTCACACCATTTTGAAGTCAAGTGCAGCAGCACTCCTGCCTGCCAAGCACTGGGAAGCCCTGCCATAATTCAGGCCCTATAAGGGCACATAATTTTTTTGTGTCTACAGGTGCCAACAAGAGAACCATAATGGATTTGCAACATTTAATCAGTCTGAATGGATTCTTACTGGCTGCAACTGCATCTGCTTGGCAACATAAAGAGGTGCAAGTCTCACTTGTACAGATATGGTAGGTTGGGGCAGGGGTAAAAGCTTTTCCAAAAGATAAAAAGAAATGTAGGAAAGTCACTGTTGCCCTATATCTTCTACTATCTAAAAGAAAAAAAAAAGAGGTGTTCTAATAATTTTACTGTTCTAACTATGTGATGTACAGGTACCTAATTCAAGGCTCATACTACATACATAAAAATTTGCATAACTAGGAAAAGTTCTTGTCCTTAGGAACTTATAGCTTTATTGGACTTAAAGGCTTTATTAGGTGATGGGCAAGATCATCTCTGTTTTGCAGACAGATCACAGATGAGGAGCCAGACTTCAAATGCTTTGGTGATGTGTAAGGCAAGTCTAGTAAGGCGAGTGTGAAGGAAGCACAAGAACAGAAGTAATGAATATAAGGTGGAAAAGTTCAGGACTACACAAAAGAATACCCATTGCAATCTTCCCTGAGCAATGCAGCCAAGAAGTCTTGATTCCCAGGCACTCAAACAAACTGCTCCTTTCCTCCAGAGACTGCCCCTCTGTTGCTGGCACTGCAGCATGGAATGGCAGCATGGGATGGCTCAGACTCCATAGTGCACAGCGCTGTGCTTGTCAGCAGCTCACCTTGACCACAGATCATGTGTGCAGACTGGGAGGGCTGCAGTGAGGGGGCAGATCCCCTTGTGCCTCCCCAGCCTCCTAGTTCTGGCAGAGGCATTTCCCAGTAAGTTGTGGAAAAGCTCAGTTCTCAGGACTCTGTACCCACTGATAACTATGACTACTCAATCACTGATTAGAAGCATCTAAATATGCTGTTACGATAGATTTTATAGATTTGGTAGAGCCTCCTATCTTCTCACCTTCCTTTCTGTGAGACAATTAGACTTTCTGGAGCACCCAACCTAAGCCACACTTTCAGAGCAGATCAGCATTTAGGTATTGTTCTGCTTTCACTAAACAAGTAAAATTTGGATTCTGGAACCCAGTTCAAAGGCACACAAGCCACTTATAATAGCCAACCAAGATTTCCTGCATCCCTGACCATTGTCACCCCTGACTGGATGCCCCAGTCAGTAAGGGAATTAAACCACTACAGAAGGTATTTTCTCTGCACTTTAATCAGTGTTTAGGAGATCAGTACTATTTCACAGTGTGTCACTGCTTTGTTCCCTTAAGGAACTAACTGTTAACTGTAACTCTGATCTCCTTCAAGACCATTGGGATATGTGATAGACTGTTGCTGCATTGTTCTGGGTAATTCTTGGTCTAAAAAAAGGCATGGGCAAAAGTAAGAGTCTGTAGACTAAACCCCATGGTTTCTCTGAGAACAGCAAGGCAGGGCTGCAGAACAAACCAAAACATCCATATAGCCTGGGTTGAAGTAAGGTCAGGTATTGTTCAGCTACATCTTTCATTTTTTTGTATTCATCCATCATTTTTGTTAAGACTTCATAGAAATTATTCTACCAGGTCTGCTCAGATAACAAATACCTCACTGTGTCAGGGAGAATAGCAAGTAAACCAAACATGAGAGAGTTCAGTATTCCAGAAAGAGATGCTACCTAGATGGCCAGGATCTTCCTACAGCTACTAGCACATAGCATTCAGGTACAACTCCATAGCAAATAGCAATTTAACCCATATGGTACAACCCCATAGTAAATACTAATTTAAAAGTACTGCATAGCAACAGGATAGGAAGCAGCCAACTTGCTCTCACTTGATTTTGGGAGCTGTAAGACCAGCCAACAACCCCTCCCCCTCAAGAACCCTTACAGCATTCCTGAGGCAAGTGTTAATACTGGATCTCGACCAAGAAAGAATTCCTGTAGACTCAGGGGATGAGAGGAGGATGATACACTGCTTGCTTTTTTCCACTCTTTTCCTCTCATGCTCCTGTACTTGTAGAGCCCCTTGCACAAGGACCTTTAACACAGTGGCAAGCGGCTCCCAGCAGGATACAGGGCACAGCAGCACATGCGGGCAGCCTGCCTGCCCTTGGCAGGAGTTGTTGTGACCAACGGAAGCAGAGGAAACTCGAGACACAGGCATGGAGAAGGCTGGAAAGTGCTGAAGGGGGGAAACTCGTGGTGGAATGCAAAAGGATTAAAACCAGCAAGAGCACAGCAGCATTCAGCACCAAGTTATTCCCAAACTGTCCTTGCCGAGCATGGCTGGTTGTCTTCTTCCCCTATGTGCTCAGATGCACTCCCGGGATACCTCACATACAAAAGAATAAATGGCCAGACAACTTGTAACTAATACACACTGGTCTCTTAACCGGGAGCAGGGCTGCGTGGCTGAGGAGTCCCTCTCTTGGAATCTTAGTGCCACCTTGTGCTGGGAACGGTAACAGTCACGGATAAAAGAGCTTGTCCAGAACAGTGAAGGAGAGAAAGGGCAGGAGAAGCCGTCGTTGGAGCAAAGCTGTATTAAGTGTTTTGGCTTCTGGAGATCTTTCCTCTTGGTACAAACCAGCATTACTCCCAATATCCCGCTGTAGAGTCCTTTTATGAAGGGACAGGTGGGCTATAGCGAGCAACTTTTGCAGGTTTGCCCTGACCCCAGACAGTGCCTCCGAGTCACACCTCTGCTGTAACCGTGCACAGATAGCTGCAGCTGGCAGATGCCAGCACAGGCAAGTCCAGGGAGAAACACGGTGTTATCTCAGACAGGACAATTTTGCTGAGTATTACTGGCAGCTCCTCCGGAGCCTGGTTTGCAACAGGTAAACCCGTAAGTAGTGCAGGTGTGGAAGATGAACCAGTAAAATGCAACAAGCATTTTACAGAGCAATTTCCAGATGCAAAATACTGCTATCCTAAACCTATGCACAGGTGAGATGAGCAGCTGGCTTCCTTGGGGGTTATAAAAGCAGGGTTTGAATTTCTTATTTGTTTCTTTTAAAATTATTTTGAGACTTTTCTCTAAAGATGGATTAAATTCCATCTGGTCAAATTTGAACTTCTGAAAATGCCTGCTTCTCTACACTGAGTTTTAGGGAAGTTTTAGCATAGTCAGCCTCATGGTTTTATTTGTTAGTTTGTTCAAAAATGAGAGGTTATTGTTTTGTAAACAATTTTATTTCAAAGTCAGTTGCAAAGATTTTGCACTGCTGTTGATCTGTTAAGTTTTATCTTTTTACCACTTGGAATGTTTTTGCAAGTTGGCTATGGAATTTTAGACAGTATTGTCTTGAGTTTTATTCACCTCAGGGTTTCTTTGCAAACTCAAAGGAGGAAAAGAGAAGCATTTTGAAAAATATTTCTGTAGCAAAGTAGGAATTCTCTTGGAAAGAAACAGGGTGCGAGTATCCTGCCAAAGGGGCAGGATGAATGAACACACGAGTATACTGACAGGGATAGGGCATCCACAACTTCTCTGGGCAACCTGATCCAGTGTCTCACAACCTTCACAGTAAAGAATTTCTTCCTAACATCTAATCTAAACCTCCTGTCTTGCAGTTTATAGCCATTGCCTCTTGTCCTATCACTTGTGCAAAGTCCCTCTCGAGCCTTTCTGCAGGCCCCCTTGCAGTGCTGGAAGGTGCTCTAAGGTCTGCGTGGGCTCTTCTCCAAGCTGAACTACCCCAGCTTTCAGCCTGTCCTCACAGTCTCTCTGTCTCCAGCCTCATGGAGCATAGGGTGCTCCAGCCCTCTGACCATCTCTGTGCCCCTCCTCTGGACCTGTCTGTTTCCTGACACAGCACTCCAGGTGGGATCTTATGACAGTGCAGCAGAGGGCGAGAATCACTCCCTTGACCTGCTGGCCACATTTTATTGATCTATCAGTTTACCACCGATGTTGTTATAGTGTATCCAAACTTGGGAATTGCACAGAATATTCGGAGTTGGAAGGGACCCACAAGGATCATTGAGTCAAATTCTTAAATGAATGGGGACCAAAGCAAATAAAGACTAAAAATCTAATTATTAAATAGAACTGACTTCTGATGAACATCATAAAGCACCAGTGGAAAAACCTATGATTTGTTGGATCCATCAATAGCTCCACACTTGACTGAAACTCACTATCAAACACACAAATCTCTGCTTGTTAAGCTAAAGCCATTCCCAAGCAACACAGTTTCACTGGCCCCCTATCTGTTTCAGCATTGAGATACTTGCATGTGCAACAAGGAGTCCTCCAACAACACTTGACCACCCAAGCTTCTGTGTCTGTGGCAGGAACTGTTCTGGTCAAATTCCTTGCAAGGATATAGCCAAGTAAAATTACAGTTAAATCAAATGTAGATGCCTGGGAAGAAGTAATGGATTTCCTTTGTGGGGAGGAGTAACATTGAAATAACCTGTATACCTTGCAATAATAAAAATAGTTATAGAAATAACTTCCCTACTTCGTGAAATCAAGAGTTTAGGAAGAGCCAACAGAGATTATGCAAGGCCGTAGGTTTACTTAGGACCCAGCCCAAACAAGAGAATACTCACGAGGGAGGGGGATTTAGGAATAGGCATGATACTAGAAGCTACAATGCAAACTTAGCTTTCAGTAGGTCTCATTCTGCACAGCTCCCAAGCCTTCAACCTTTCATTCTAAACAGGGCAACCAACCATACAAATATAGGCAGCAAAGAAATTCTGCTTCTCAGCTGATTTTAGAAAAGGTAAACCGGCAGTACTAGGCAAAATGCACAAGAACCCAGAAAAAAACCCCAGCCAAAAGGAGACATGACATACTTTGCCTATGTAAGGGGTTGGCAGCATAACTGCACGTGACAGGATGCTCCCAAATCTGCAGCCAGCCAGCCTGCCATTTTCATAGTGGCTGGGATATTTCTTTTATAGCTGAACAACCCATTACATGTAACACACCATGAGCTGGCAAAGCCCATCTGTAATAGACTTCCTCCAGTTCAACTTCAACTGCTAAAAGGTGCTGTGGTCATGCCAAACCTACTCAGCTGTGGCATCTTTTCTTACCAGTATTCTGGGCAATGAGACATCAAGACTAAACAGGGTCCCTGACAGTCAAACCTCTGTAAGCTCCACAGTGCTTTGCAATCTGGACAAGAAACATGGCCAGGTTGTCAGGTTCTCCTACAGGTGACAAACATACACCTTTCTCTGCTACTAAGGTTATGGAAACACTGAGATCCACCAATTCACATATAGGTGAATAAATTAAAAATGCCCACTTCCTGCATCAGGGGAAGGGTGCACAACTGGGGTTGTGGAAGCCCTGCCCGCTTGCCCCACTTAGGGGAACACATTTAACAGTTTTCAAGGTTATCTGTAACACAAACATCTGTACAGCAGGACGTGGCCATGGAAATGACTAGGAGTTTTTGTACCAGGTTCTCCAAGACAGGAAGGTTGTTCAGTGAACAAGACCAATCCACAGATCCTGATGCTCAGAGATACTTGTACTTACCTTCACACTAAAGGAAAAGGAAAGCAGCTCTTGTTAAGGGGCTGGCTGAACTATGAGTTAGGAGGATCATCCACTCCAGGAAAACAGCTTCTTCCTCTAAGGGCAGGATTCACGTACAATTTCTTCTGTTTTATCCTCTGCTCTCATTGCTTGATGCTGGTTTAGCAAGCCCTAACCTTGCTCTCGAGCACACTGATCATAAATACCTACAATGGTGGGCACTGTTTAGTTGCTGCATTGACCCCCGCTTCCCTCACACATCCACGTGAATGACTTTTCTGCAAACCAACCCCCCACCACTACACCCACCGAGGCTGCCAGGGGAGCACTGAGTATGAACCTGCAAGCAGGAGCAGCAGGTTCTGAGCAGGAGGGCTGCAGGTAAAAGTATGCAGAGACTATGTTCAGCTTTCGCTCATACAGCCAGAAATGCTTGTAGAGCATAGCATCCAGTCACAACGCCTGTGAATTCTAGAAGAAAGAGCTGTATTACTGTCATTTGTCATCAGCTGTTTCCTGGACACTTGCAACTTTAAGGCAAGCCCTTAATAACCCATCTCTCTCTCCTTTAACCCATTTTATGACACAGTACAATTAAAGACCCCAGAAGATGAGTCACCACAGCTGTGAGCATACTCTCTAAAGCATCTGTGTAGTCTTCCCTGAACTGAAGGCCAAGGTGTGACAGCATGAGCCATGGACTGCACAGAGATCCACCCACATTCTAAAAACATACACACCCTGGCATGACACAAGGCCTTTCCCAAAGACTGACAAAGTTACAAGTATTAGGCTCAATTCTACACTTAATTCTCTCCACTAATGCTTTCAGCACTGGGTAACACAGTGGTCGTGTAAATCAAGCTCTTGATCTTTAGGGCAGAGAGAGTTGGACTTGACATCCTGAGCAGCCAACAGTGGATTCAGCCGACCCAACAGCACCTGTTTTAGCATGAAACTTGTGTTTCTACACCCCTAGATACAAAAACTGAAACCTTAATCCACAGTCGAGTAGAAGCACAAATACTACAGACCAAAGCAATACACAGTTATGTCAACTCTGACGCTTCAGACCTGTTTGAAAAAAATGGCTTAGAAAGCTGATTCATACGTACAAACAATCCATTGTGGCCAGAAGTTTCCTAACATTCTTTTATTAAAAACCAAAGAGCCAAAGATCACCCTGATGCTCTTCATTGTTATAAAGCAGACTCTGAAGTATTAAGTGAATTATGTATGAGCGAAGAACTCCAACTGATGCAGAGTTTAAAACTAGGTTTACAGTTTCCTATTTTATTGGCATGGATGTATTTCTAAACTTAAAAACCTTTCTGGCAAGTTATCTCAATTTCTTATGACAAAATTTCTCACAACACACAAATATTTACAACATATACATATTTTTTCATTCTTTTACAACTGGTTCTTAAAAGACAAACAATTCTTAGGTTACCACAGAACAAAAGCTGTGACTTAGTTGTTTTTAATTTGATAAAACTATCATAAGTTAAAGTGAATAGATTTTTCTTTAAATTCCTTGTAGCATTTTACAAGTGCAACAGAAAAATATGAAGAACCAATTTAGGATAGCTGCAGTTCATTGGATAAATGTTGCCCGTCGTAATCACATTATTTCACAGCAAATTCTTGAAAAAATAAGCACCAATCATTCTTGCAAAGAACAATTTTATCTAAAAGTATTGAAAAGTGTTAAATACAAGGTGTTTAATTTACGTAACAAGCAATAAATACACCATATCCAAACTTTATTCTGCATACTGCTACCCTTGTACATATAATGTACTAAAAAGTCAGCAAATTGTCAACACCTTTTCATATTTTTTTTCTCTTTTTTTAAAGAAATCAATTTGACTTCCAACCAACGGTTTGCTACTATAACAAAGGCCACAAACAGTACGTCTGGGACAGCATACAGTGTTAAAACTGACAAACTCCAAGGGGGAAAAACCATCTAGCAAATAAATCGGAAAGCTGTAGATCATTGCTGGTGATGTTAACATATACTAGAAAACCTTAATATGCTGCTACTATGATTTTGTAAATTGTTTAGTCAAATATTGTAAGAGCAAACTAACGCTCCTACTGATCAAAAATAATTCTGTAGCCACACTGTATTCTCATTGTCCTGCATGGAAAGATCTGATGCAATTTCATAACTTTGCTTGAGCCTTTATTTTACAACAGAGCATTACCTCTAACTTGGAATTGCACATAAGAAGGCTATTAAAAAGTACAATAAAAATCTGCACAAATCAGACTTAAGAAGAGTCAGTATGCTGTACACTTTCTACAATATTACGTTGATAGGTGAATAAAGAAGTGCTGCCACTAAGTTTTTCAGAAAGTTCTTTAGTTGAGGAATAATCAAATGGAATTTTTGTTGGGTTTTCTATTATTATTTTTTTTTATTATTTTAAATTTTTTTTTAGAAATGACATCCAGGTCAGTTTAAGACCTATAAGCTTATGCATTGAGCCTTAAAGACTGATCTTCTCTCCTCCTGGAAGAAATATCAATATCTATTGAATCCTTGCCAACAATAAGCCTTAATCTCTTCGCTGGAGGAAGAGGAATAAAGTCATCAAATTCATCATCATAGTCATCTTCCTCTTCATCGTCCTCTTCTGATGAAGATTCATCTGCTGTTTCCTCTTCATAGTGACCATAATCATCTACTTCCATTCTCGACTCCAAAAGGGAGAGAGTTTCACTACAACACACACCATTTTCATGAAGGTCCTCTGGGTATGTCCCTCTGTTTTCGTCCTCTCGTTTTAGCTGTATTTTTAATTTTGTTGAACTATTGCCTGATCCTGAGTTAAACCCATTATTTAGCTTTGCTACATATAAATTATTATCTTTTTCATGGTCTTTACTTAATTTTATACTTATTTTTGAAGAATTCATTCCATCGCTCTCTTGATCATTTGCCTTGCTACTGCTATCATGGCGCCTACGAAGAGTCAGTTTAGGGATCCCAGAGCTATTTTCAAGGATAAGTTGTGCATCATACCTCGTGATTCGTCTTTTCTTTTTACTTTTTGCAGTTCTAAAGCTGTCTTTTGCTTTAAAATTGTCAGTTGTTACAGAGCAGCCACCAGATCCAGGGATACAGTCTTTAAACCCAACAGGTGTGTCCACCACGTTATTCCTCTCTTCGAGTTCTGAATGAGAACTAATCAAATCTGGTACTTCATCCTTCATAGGTGTGTTGTGCATAGTATCAGTTTCCTCTGTTTTTGAAGATGGTTTCACAAGCTTTCCTTGTCGAGATTTCTTTTTTGATGTGCCTGCATCGCTTTTCTGGCACCGACCCTCTCCTTTATGTGATGGTCCATGAGCCACATCGTTGTCGTTTAACGCACGAGACTGCTGCTCTGCAATGTCCGATTGTGTTCCAGTCAAGTTACTCTTATAGCTATCCAATGTATTTGGTTCAAGCTTTGTGTCAGAGGTCTCCTTCAAACTCATCCTTGTTCTCATCGACCTCCTCGTGATGTATGTGCAGGGTGCAATGTCACCATGCTCATAAGCACCTTTCACAGAATTCAGTTTATGTTCTCTCGCTGCATGCCTCGTTAAGCATCCGCTAGAGACTGCAACTTTGACTGGTCCCTCCAATTCTTTATCCTTTTTAATGGGCAAGTTTTTATACAAAACTACTTTAGGCTCTTTGAGAACTAAATTTCCCATTTCAAGCTTTCGAGAAGCATTCTTTTGCTCTGGCCTTTTGCACTGATTTCTCAACTTTATCTTTGAAAGTAAAGGCTTTGCAGGCTTTTTCAGTCTCTTTGGTACCCTGGAATTATTTATATGAGTTAGTTTAGATGAGGTAGAGTTTGATGATGCTGGAATTCTTGATATAGACTGTCTGGTTAATGTTCTGTTTTTGCTGTTCTTTTTTACGCCAATTGAAGATTTTCTGTTAGCTGAAAAAGAAAAAAAGCAGTTTTGTTATGACACTACTATGTCCTGAATTTCCCACTCCCAAATACTGCAGTTATTTCATTTATTTGGAGAACCTCAAAATAATCCATGAGACAGGATAGACAGTAT
>VYZP01067376.1:1497-16711 GCA_013400635.1 Hypocryptadius cinnamomeus
TGGGCTGACTGCCAGAGATCAGAGTTACCAAAAAAGGCCTCATACTGCATGAGCAATGGTTTGGCTGCAGCATATCCTGACTGCCGTGTGAGAGCAATCCAGGAACATCTTGGGCTGAGCTGGGTCTGCTCCTGCCTACGAGATTTCTAGAGGAATTATTATTGCTCCACAGCCACACAGTGCAGTGACAGATTTCAATATAAAGAGAATGCCTTTACACAGATGTGGTCAGAGCATTGCAAAGTAAGATTTTGGGATGTGCATTGAATCAGAGGCTGACCAGGATCTTGGTTACACTGTTGCCTCATCCTGCTGTTTCCCACACAGGGCATGTGTTCCCCTCTGAAACAATGCTGCTCTCTCTGTGGCCCACCAAAAAGTCTGTATCTGTTGCTGTTCCAAAGCATTTGTCAGCCTGATTTGGTAAGTTTTCTCTGAGTTAGGACAAAGAATCTAACAACACCTAGCTGCAACTGTTTTCTTTTTTGTAGAGGGATGTGTATGATGGTCCTATTAAACCTTGGCCTAAGCATAGGAAAGTGCTGCTAAAAGGGAACTACACAACCAAAGCAGCATCTTCCATATCTACCCGTAAGATATGAAGCTCTTGTTACCCCAGGCTCTCATAATTTCCAGTTCCACATTCCTCCACCAAACTGATTACTCAGATGCTCTAATCTGTTTAGCAAAGCTGATGCAGCAAAGGTGATGCAACATACCTTTGCAATGTGGACTTTGCACAAAGTAACTCCAGCTGATTTTCCTGGAAGAAAATAAGGCATACTGCACCACAGGTGTACTAGTAGGGATGGGAAGCAGCAGCATATAGCGATGGTAGGGTGACAGTAATACTTGTTTGTTAGGAAAGCAGCTGCTGGCAGGTTGGACAACAGTCACAACTGGCTTCACTTAAGTGCTTAATGGCAGAGGGGATAGACATGTGCAAGAATCTGAAGTGACTCAGGCAGATGAATGACTAAAACTTTAAGGATCAGGCAGTGCTGATTTCTTTACATCAATTTTTAATGTCAGGAAAGACAACAGAATTGTGTAGAAGCCTAACTTACTGCTGCTGACAGATCTGGTCCATTGTCTGCGGCGGTGGCTCCCTTGGTACAGAGGTACAGGACAGGTGAGGAGAGAACTTGCCTCAGAATATTTTTGCAGTTTCCAAAGTTGCTTTACATTACATGGAATACAATTAGAGAAACAATTGAGAAAAAAGTTGCAACGTCAACAAAGCTCCTAAAGCATTATTTTAGGCATTGCTCAACGTGCCTGCATTTGATACTAGGTTCTTTCACAGACTCTTATCCATATCTCTGGTGGAAAATTAACTGGTTTTGGATGGGTTACTATTAAGAAGATCAGCTTTTGGATCCAGGTTACATCTGGTAGAGCAACATGGGAAATGGAGGAAGAGGATGGTCTATAAACAGAAGAAGGGAGTAGCTAAATACTAGAGCTCTCAATATTCAGCTATAAGCAGTCTCATATCCTTAGTCCTAAACCTAGCACAAATCTTATACTTTCTTAGTTCAATTAGATCTCAATCCAAAACTGTTTTTGTGGTAGCATTTCCTGTGATGGTCAAAGAGTGATTGCAGAATCAGAAATCCATGAAGAGACTTGGAAGAGAAGTGTGGAAGATGTGTTCATACAATCACAAACTTGGTCTTTCACACAGCATTCTTCCTTACAGCCATTATTATTGATCAGAGTCTTTAGAAGTGTGGCCATTTTCAAGTCAGCTAAAGCAGATTATATTGTTTTCTTCATGTGGGCTGTCAGTGGCATCGCTTAAACAGTTTTTGGGAAAAACACAGAAGGACATCTCCTCATGCGAGTATCATAAGCCAGTGCTGAGGCATTTATGTTTCATGATCCATTTGTGACAGAAGGTCCGTGGTTCTTTATATATGTTGTGGAAACAGCTGTTAGTACAAGCTGACTTTCTTCCCACCTTGCCCTGGCTCTGGAATGAGCCCACGTGTGCACACTGCCACGATAGCAGGCTCTAAGTGCAGGAAGAATTCAGAGCTGTTTTTTGCCCAGCATGCCAGATCCAGTATGTAAGATTATAATTAAGTTACTCATTACCTTTTCTTCTTGGAGGGAGCCTTTATCCATCTCCCTGTAGATAGTGTGAAGAGCTGATTTCTAATTTAGTACTTGACAGCACATTGGAATGATTTTCCTTTAATCTCCTGCTAAGCACTGCTAAAATGCCTAGTCAGTGGAAAATTACCTTATCAATACCATTAAGTGAGAACAGGAGTTGAAGAAGTCTTTATTGTACAGTCCAAAGTACCTGCATTGCCAAAGACTATAAAATCCTTGTTATGAAGCTTAATGTAGAATGTCACACCTCCAGAACATGATGTAGCTACTACATCATCATATGAGCTTGCTGTTTATGTAAAGCCAGGGAAAGGTATCTTTTCAAATTTAAGAACATAATGAACACTTAAGCAGTTTCCAAATGGACTTAGTACAGAAACTGGAAAAATAAGAAAGTCACAAAGATAGTAAAATTCATCAACAGAAGCTCTACTCACAGTGGACAAATTTAAAAAAAAACAATCAGGGGGAAGAGCTATCCAGACTGAACTCATGGAGGCTGGCAGGGCAATCTTTTCTACGACAATTCTCTTCAAGAACTTGAACTAATTTCCAAGGTTTTTAGCACAGGTGTTTACTTAGTGAACAGACATCCATCTCAGGGTGGACTTTTTGGCACAAATACTGCCCATTGTGGGGAAAATAGATAAAGTGATTCAAGCAAAGCATTTGTGTCACTTCATTAGGGGATAACTGGAATATTCTTGTCCATTTTGTACATGAAACACAGTCTTGGGAAAGGCTTTACTGACATACCTTGAATTTGTGCTCAAAGTCTGCTTGCCAAGGTGCTGCATCCTGACGCCTTGTTTGTAAATTATAATATATAAGAAGCCAGGTACAGGAGAAAAAATCCTGCTTCTGACTATCATACTGACCCAGCTAGTATCCTCTCATAGCACACTTCAGAAATCAGTTCCTTCTTGGGATCATCCCTTTTGAAAGTACTACCAATAGCAAGTGTAATCACAATCTCATGAACACTAGATCAAGGCCTTGTCACCCAAAAAATTTGAGATTTAATCTAAGATGAGTAGGCATAGTCTCACTGGCCAGTTTGATTAAATGAAAACTTGAGGGTAAGTGCCACCAGAAGGTCTGAAACAACAACAGTATAAGTGAAATGCCTATATTTTGGACAGGAATAGTGATAGGCATCACAACATTCCATGAAGCTCAGGGAATAAACTCTCACGAGTGTTGTGGATTTACTGTAGATTGTACATTGTTTTATTGTTCGCATTTGACTGATTTTTTGTTAAAATCCAGGATGGCTTGTAATAAACAGTGAGTAGCTTTATACATATTTAAATGAAATTTACCGATACACATTTTTGTGGCTGTTCAGTGAACAACAGGATATTATGAGGCTCTACATTAATAAAATGATACTACACCAATTTCAAAACCCGAGAAGGCAAAAAACCCATCTCTTTTGTAAAGTCTCATTACATGTAATCATGTTTAGCAGAATGGTCCACTGGGTTCAAACCATAAAGCTAGAAGTGTCAAATGAGATGAGTCAATTTTTCCTCTTGAGCAAATTTGCCTGTCAGACTCAGATAGTCTCACCAGGGAAACTGAAAAGCAGGTGCTGGTAAAATCCTTTCAAATGGCATTATTCCTCTGTTCTTTATAGAAGCATGCACACAGGCACTGAACACAAAAAGAACTGTTTGCTCAGTGTAACTGTTTGCTCAGTTTTCTGTCTAAATAGCCAGCTTTTTCTGATCATTACTGCACGTCACACCTGCTCTGTAAATGCAAAATCTCCTATGTATTTGGGAATAACACCTCACTAGCAGTTGCAGCTGAACCAGCTCAGCAAGAGCCAGCAAAGGCCTGGATATCACCAACCTGGAGAGTTCTTTAGCATTTTTCAACTGACTATGAGGTGGCAACATGGAAATGAAAGTGCAGGTGTAGCAGGAAGCAGAAAGCATTACCACACACCTGTACAAAAGTTCACATGCAAGCAGTTAATAATATTAAATTCAGATAGACAAAAACACATACAAAACTGTTTGTCTTTCCTGAACATGCTAATGGGACCTACTACCTTTGACGTTCTGTTGAGAGGGAGGCTTTCAGCTGATAATACTTCCTTTCCTAGAGTGCTAGCTGCATCCTTCACACCAACAGCACCATAAACTTCATACCTTGATAACTTGACAGAAAACTAATTCAACAACTCCTCAATCCAAGCAGCCATTACAAATCCTCATTACTTCTTTCATTAACTACAACTAGAGAAAACACAATTGATGTGCCCCTCTTGCCTTCCACCTTCAAACTCAAAGCATCTTCCCAGAACCTGGCACTACTAAGTACTAGTCCTGCATGGCTCGTAGAACTCAGCTGTTTTTCTAGCCTCTGTGCTGTCAAGGACAACAAGTGGACAAAATTGGAAACATAAACAGACAAGAAAATTTAAAGCTGTCTTTTAAAAGCAGATTTCTATGCAGCCTATGCAGCAAATTATGACGACTGTTACTAAGAATGTGTGCTAAGAATTTTGTGTGCATTTCTGACTTCTCTAAAGTCACACATCTTTCCCACCTACTTCTGCAAACTTGCGCTTTTGCCAAAAGAAAAACCCCTCCTAGTAGCCTTTGTATGCACTACCTGCCACAGATACTGGAATAAATCCCCCTGCTCTTTAACAGACTCCCAGCCTTGGGGGAAGCAGCTTTTCCTTGCTTAGCTCCGCTGCTAGTACTTCCCTCCCAAACACTGGGACAAACCCCCTCCACCCCAGTTGCAAGCCTGAATCACAGGATTTGAATCACGCCGCTCCCTTCTAAGCTTTCTCCACGTGAGGCCTCGCAGCGCTCCCTGCAGTACCTCAATACTGCGCGCTGCCCACCTGTGCCCTGATGCTTGAAGAGTGTGACATCCCGACACATCCTCCTCCTCCCTCTAGGAAAAGGGGGAGTGAGGGTGGCACCTGAGGGGCAGGGCAGAGGTCACACCGAACTGCGCCAGTGCGCTCACGTGGCCGCTGTGTCACATGCCAATCCTTTCTCTGGAGCGTAGTTCACTTCCCTGTGTTAGAAGAACACTCTTACACCTTTGTCCAGACTCGCCTCCCCTGGCATGCTGCTGCAGCAGGCTAAAGGGCACACATCCACCTCTGATTGCTCATTCCATACAGTAATTATTTTGTTCCGTATGGCTAATGATAAGGCCTTAGCCTGCCTGATTTACTTAAGGCACCTATCAGATATTGTCTCTCTCCCTGTTCTCCTGTAGAAAAGCACAGACTTGACAACGTAAGGTAAGTAAAAGGCTAACTCAGTTCAGCTGCTGGATATAACCAAGTCTTCTTGTAGTTCCTTTGATAAAAGTGACTCATAGCATCAATTTTTCAACCACAGACTTCTGATACAGAATTAAAGGCAGGGAAGAAGACAAGTTAGAGGATAAGGTGAGAGTCCAAAACATTACATAAGCTGTGCAACTGTAGAGGAAAGTAGGGAAAAAATAGAAAAAATTAAAAAATAATTTATTTCAACAGTTTCCTTGTGAAGCTGAGTTTTCCAATAAAGTCACAATAGCGGAGGAAGCAAAGACAGAGACTTCAATAGGGAGAACAGTCAAATCTCACAAATTTCTTACATACTATGCTCATGTGGAATCTTGAGCCAGGCAGGCATGTTAGAGCCCTCAGAGCCCTCTAAGCTGCCTAAGCATTCCAATACCCATCCAATATCCTCCCAGGAGGAAATCTGAGAAACCTAGGGAACTTGAGAAAACTATTAACATGTCCCCAAATTTTTGGGGGCCAAATATGTTCTCACTGTTGTCACTGAGATCCAGAAAGAAGTCACAAACAATGGAGTCAGAAGGACTGCAGCAGGATGCAGTTCCTAACCCCTTGTGCTGCATGCTGGGTTTTGCACAAACTGTACCATGAGGTATAAGCCTCATGAATATCACACTTGACTAAAACTGATGGATGGACTTGGGGTCATCCAAATTATAGTATTGAGTCACTGGTTTTAAAAAAAGTTTATTTAAACAAAGTAGGTACATTTCACAGAAATGGTTATAAAATGCATAGCATATTATAAACAATACTGTTACTTCACAGATAGTAGTTATTATCCTAAATATTGCTTTTTAAAAACTAATGAGCCTGCTTGGTGAATCAAAAAGCTAAAATCCCCTTCTTAGGCACTCTGGGAAAAAAACAGTATGTGATATAACAAAGCAGGTGTCCACTTTTTCATTCACTCTACTGATTGTTTGTATTGCTGCACCATTAATTTGCCAGTTCTCATTGTGTGGAAATATCCAGTCCCTGGAGTCACATACCAAGACCAGATTTCTATTTACTGGACTACAAATTGCACTTGCTCAGCCAACCAAAACCCCATGCAACTCCAAGGAAAGCTGACTGAGGATCTTCATGCTGATTAACTTAAAGGAAGAGACCATATGAGTGGACAGAAAACAAGAAGTTTTTCTAAGTTGTGCAGGTGTGCCACACCCATATTGCTATTCATAAGCAACTTGATTGCAAATTGGCAAATCCATACAGATTTCAGATTTGACTTTGATGGAACCTGAACGCCCAGCAGAAACAGACCTTACCCTCAGTGGTGATACAGTGTCACAGAAAGTGGAATTGAGCCTTTTTACAGCACTGGAGAACTGAGCAGGCCTCAAACATTCATGACTTTGCATACTCAAACACAGAGGCGTCTGTTTTCTGATCTTTGGGATGTCAGGGTGCAGAGAAGTAAGTAAAAATGAAGAGCACAGCACCAATCCATAGTCATAGCTAAAACAGATACCTGCTCATTCACACAACACTTCAGTACATGAATCATGACTGACATTCTTCACATATATATTTGTATGACAATAGGCATAAAGTAAATGTTGAGGTAAAATGATATGCACCAGGTTTGCACTGGTGAAAGCAACTCTAAAATCAAGCAAGTTATAAAATCCATTAATTCACACACAACAAAGAAAGAAAAATCCCCACATTTTTAAAACATAGATACATGTAGACCAAACCATATATGTTTGCAAAATATATAGATACATGCTGAAGAATCAACTGACTTTTTTGCATTATGACATGAGCTTTACCGTAGTTTAAGCTTGGCTTGCACTGAAAATAAAGAAGCTTGAACTCTGGCCAGCAGAGCCTCTTTGGAACGGTTTGTCAAGACAGAAGAATGAGGTCTGAAGCAGTCCAAGAACATTGATGTTTCATTCACCATCTTCAAGTAGTTTTTGTAAATTGTTCTGTATCTTAGAAAAAGAGAGGGAAAGAGTTGTGAGGCAAGAAGTGTTACACTGCATTTTAAATAAAAAATAAAATCAAGACATACTCTTCAATATACTGTGTCTGCATGTTAATTCTGTCACACCTTTTCACACCTATGGTATTCCTGTTAAATGCCTTACTGTAAGTGTAATATAAGTGCATCAAATGGAACACCTAGACAATCAACTATCAAGTTTCATATAATGACTATCTCCTGAAATTTTCTCCTATAGATTGTCTCCTCCATTAGTCATAAGAAAATAAGACAGAAATAAAAATCAGAGCTAGAAGCAATGGGACGAGAAACTGAATTATTTTCACCTTGATTAAAATCCAGTAAAAGCCCCAAACTTCCAAGTCATAGCTCTATGACTAAACAGGTAATTCAAATAGTTTTTTAACAGCTTCAGCCATGATACGTGCATAGCAAAGTATAGTCTTCTAACCATTAGCAGACATGTCCCATTTACGACATTTAGTGACTTGATTGTGGGCTATCTTCCTTTAGCTGCAATGAAAGTAATGTCAGCCAGTTGCATCCTTGAGAGTAATTTGAACAGATCTATTTTTACACAGCCTATTTATCCACTTTTCATCTCCTTGTCCTTAAAAGCAGAGAGGAGGGAATAGAGTGGGTCGCATCCCCAGACACACATGTTCTCAATATCTCAGCATCTTGGTAACTTGCTGGTTACAGATTTAGTCACAGCTACTTTCAGGCTTTAATTTGAGGAGCCACTGTACTTCCTGTTCAAAGATACCACTTTTCAGTCCTACATCATGATTTCTATCCCAGATGCACACCTTTCACAAGAAGGACATTTTGAGGAAAGGGAAACAGTAAGAAGCACCTAATTTTATGAGAGTTGCTTAACATGTAAACAGGAATTTCCTTTTAGCTTGGTAAGTTAGTGTAAAGGAACGAGTAACATTAGGCCACATTTTCCTTCCCACAATTTAATGCTTTATCCTTTGATAGACACAGTGCTAAATACAATTAAAAGCCAAGTTAGCAGAATTTTGCTAAACAGTGGTAGTTCCTCGACTCCAAGTATGAAGGAGAACTTGGAAAAATCACAAGGTCACAGTGAAAAAGTTATTGCAACATATTCGTGCACTAACCAATTTTTAACTACAGAGTAATTTTTAGTTTTTCATCTAGATAATCTCAGTGCTCCAGTTTACAGTGCTGTGGTCACAGGGAAAGTAAGGGGAGACATGACAAGTTATACTAGAACATGTATGCTAGCTTTGCTGCTGCAGCCAGTTACCAGCACTTTTCACTAAGCCATATGAAACTGTTAAACAACTACAGTAATTTCGCTCAGAGAATGAAAAAGCTATTAGACTTCTAACCACTGCTCATCTAGATTAGAACAAGATGTGGCAATATGCAGCTACAGGCAATTCTGACTTAGCCTGTATGCAGAGCTTTGTCACCCTGAATATCCGGCAGATAAAGATAAGTTTTTAAGCCTCTAATACTGTGGACAAAGAAAGCAAGACACTAAACAAAAAATGTACACCACTTAAGACTCTAATTCAGGACAGAAGGTCACTTCTCTGGGAACAGCTGAATGACCTAACCATCCAGTTGTCCATTACTGTCTCCAAGAAGAGACTATATAAGGGAGAGACACAGTGCCTAGCCTTGCTGCAAAGGGCTGGCTGGCTGGCTTCCCACTGAAATGAGGTCTCCTATGAACCACCTTGTCAGCCTGTCCCAGACAGCCAGAAAGCAGTAACCTCTTAAATGACCTAATTTGGCTGAAGACTGTATCTGGTAACCATCTGGTAAGCATCTCCCTTTGTATTCACACTGTTATTGTCCAGAAAATACAGAGGGGTTAAGCCAGCAAACTGGATTTCCATAGCCAAGAGGGTGAAGACGTAGGGGAAGAAACCCCTTTTTGGCAGTATTTCTAAAACCTATGCCACACGTGTAAACAGTGATATTATACAGTCTTAGCTTTATGCTATTTGAGAAATTTGGTTTGGGGGAAAAAAGGTGTTGAAAGACCTTGGCACAGACTCAGTTTTAGAAACAGAGGCAAAAATATCCCATGTGACTTAAGCACAAAGGAATTCAAGTAACTTTTGGTTTTGTTCCACTAGTGCTTTTGTCACGCTCAGCCTGTATGTGTACCCAACACACAGCATTTCACCCACCTGTATTGGGTGCATTTGTCAAGGTTTGGGGGCAGGTGGGGCAAAGTCTGCAGGGGCAGCAGCAGTGTGCCAGGGCCAGGGGCTGCCCTGTGCTGGACACAGCCATTCCAGCAGCATCCAGCAGACCCACCACAGGGCACAGCCATGAGAGCAGTGGAGCCTGTGGTAAAGTGTTTTAGAAAGGGGAAAAACACCAAATAAGGAAATAAGGTCTGCACACCCACTTCTTTCGCATAGGCTTCCAATTTAAGTCACCAAATATGTTTAGCTTTCCAATTAGAGAATGGTAAAAAGAAAGGGTCAGGTATAGGGAATTGCACAACTGGTGCAGCAGCATTTGTGTTAACTGAAGTAAAACAAGCAGATCTCAGCCACTCTGTGTGAAGAAGCTGACTACATATGTAAGCAAGCACCATTTTTCTTAATCAAAACCCCAAAACTCCAACAAAAGCCCCAAACAGAAAAATTAATCAAATACCAATAAAGGTTGAGTTCAAAATCCTTAGCCCTGATGGATTAAAAAAAAAAAAAAAGAAAAAAAAAGTTGCAATCACTACATAATGCAATAATCACCACTGAAGTGTCTGCCTTAGAGACACTTGGCCTGGTTATAAGCTTCAGCTCAAGGCAAAGCTTTTACACATACCAATGTTTATACTAGGGTTAATTATAGTCCGAAAACTAGTCCTTTGTCTAGGAAAACATGCCACCTTTTGGTATCAAATCTAGGGGTAACTCAACACTTTTCAAGATAAAATATCATAGAAATACAGCAAGAACCTGACTGGCCTAAGAGCATTTGCATTATATCATACTATGTTACCTTTTCCAATTTTCTAAGATTAGCAGTTAACTCATCACAAAGGGCATCAGCATTAATTTGCAGGTGAGATCCCAAATCTTGGTGCACTTGATGTCTGTCAAATAGAATGAAAAAGTAAGTGTGACAGACTCCAAAAATGAAGAAAACAGAACTGGATACACATGTAGATGGCAACAGTGCCAAAATTGTAAACCGTAGTAGTGTACAGAAAAAAAGGTGCCAAGTCATTTCTTGACTACATTTTTTACATGATCTCATTCTCCAGAAGTTTGGATAGAACACTTCAGAGCTATTTCCCCTGAAAAGTTCCATAAGTTCCATATCCTGCAACTTGGAGGAAATCAGAAAGCCCAAGCCCTTGACACTGCAGAAGTGCAATTAGATCTTCCGTCCTGTATCTTGTACTCCTTGGGATCAGAGCAACAGAATCAGGAGTTTCTTGTGTTAGTGTTTCTGAAGAGGGACACAGTATCCTGCTAATAAAAATATGCCAGAAGTGAGAAAAAAGTCTTTTGACATTGCTTACTATGTGGGACAAGTTTACCTCACTTCCTGCATTATAAAATAGTAAAATGTAAATGCAAGGCTGCATAGATAGAGCACCATTTCCTTCCTATTCCTTTTTTTATGAAGAACCTGGCTCTGTGTTCTGACACACGCATACAAGTCCTACTGCTTTCCACAGATGACAGCTGAGACCAGCTGGATCATAAACAGCACAGTCATTGTTTGATATGACCACAAGTGCAATGTCAGAGTGACCTGTTTTACCATGGGTAGGTAATCAAAGAAAGCTGAATTTAAAAGCACACTTATGTAAGAGCTTGCTAAATTTGAACCACTTTGCAAACAGTTCCACTATGCCTGATGCAGCTCTGTCCTGAATTTTATTTTTCCCTTCTCTTTTTCACGTGATGCTTCTCCAGCTGTCATCATTTCCACTCATGTTGCATGTGGCTGCAGGTTTTGCACTGAGTTTACAAATGAATTTTGAAGCCATACTTTTCATAGCAGCTCAGGGAAAAAAATCTGTCATAAGAAGGGGGGAAGAGTTAATACAAAATCTAATGTTCAATAAACTGATTAGTATTCTCAGCAGTATCCAGTTTAACCTCCTAAGACAAGAGCAGAGAGCCAATACAACTTATAGAGGCAAACTACTGTGGAAAAAACCCACATATCTCTGCACTGCCTCTCCATTTAATGTTTGCATATTTTCTATCTATGCAACATGGAGACAAAAAAAAAATCCAAAAAAACTAACTGCAGGGGCAGATGACAGCCGTGACTCCAGCTACAAAAGGGAATTACTTATGCAACTATGGTCCCTTTCCCTATTTCCTCTTCAAATACACAGACATCTGTCCCTTGGTGTGTTTGGATTTTGCTTTGGTTTGGTTTTGTGGTGTGGAGTTTTTTATTTCAGAAAGATGGGATATCAGTTTCTGAATGGTATATAGACAACACAAAGCTTTATAAAAGCAAGACAGATGTATTAGCTCAAAGAGCATGAAGTATGTTTCTAACATACTAATCAAATTACACTAAGACAGAAGACAGAAGTTACACCTTTTTCATGGAATCATTGCCCTGGAAAAAGATTTTAAATCCCCAATACTTTTCCAGAGTTTATCTTACTCCTTAATATGTGAATCAAAGGCTGTCATGGACATAAGGCGTTCCTCCAGGACACTGATTTTATATCTCATGTAGAAGGTAGAAAGTATTAAAACACAAACACTGTAAGAGAGAAAAATAAAGTATATCAGTAAAGGAAACTTCAGCAGTATCTGACAAATTAGTTGTTAAAAACCATTTAAATTGTTACTTGCATGTGTTCAATAATAAAGGTATTGTTCTCAGAAACACTTCAGGAATAGCACCAATGGCATTCAGACAATTATGAAAATCTCAAACCTGAGTATGTGTTTGCTAAGTGACATGCAAAAGGAACCTCTGCAAGTATTTAAACACTTTTAACATTTTCTGAATCAAAAGACCCTTTGCTTTTAAAAGTAAATGGCCAGCTAAGTATAAGCCTGTCACAGCAGGCTTGTATAGATATATCTATATAGATATATATGTATGTATGTATATACACATTTCTGGGAAGTGTGAAGGCCACGATTCCCAATAATTTCCTTTTCTTAAGTAAAGCTTAGATTATATCAATCATGCTTACATTATAACAATCATGTAAACATAAGAAAATCTTAGTTTTTATCAATCTTCTTATTGCTAACTTACAGAATTGCATAAAATACAAGTACATGGTTCAGAGACAAGAGCTTCTGGGACTTCACTTTGTGGAGGAACCTGAAGGCTTCAGAATGGCCTGCAAGGGAAAGAACCAAGTCTTACTTTGAGCTGAGCAGATGACAGAATATAAACAGTGTTTTGAAGAATGGAACAGATAATGTAGAGGGAGAAACAAGAAAGAGATCTTCCATGTTATGTGAACTGACATACTTATGCAAACTTATCTCACGTTATTCCAGCTGAAGATCTGTCCTCAATTTCTTACCATTTCGAGGACTGTTTCGGGCTTTTCCATCAGGCCCACGTTTACTATGTGCATCTGAACGAACAGACTTGGCCTCAGGCTTGGAAACTTTCAAATGAGTCTCTGTTTCAACAACGTGATAATCTGTCAAAAGAAAGAATTTTAACAAAGGTGAAATACAAAGTCAAAGGAAATTGTTGATAGCTTATTTTGGTCAAGAAATAGAGGAAGAGGATAATTTTAAAAGGTGCCTATTTCTGTACTTTTGAGTAAAAAGCAGAAGTTGGTTTAGTATCCTTGAACAGTTTACGTACTAACTGCACATCAATACAAAATAAAATGAAGCACCTCAATTGAAAGAAGATGATATGTGTTGCATTTAAATTCCAGATCTTTTAAAAGATGGCAACCCATGAAAATCTTGAAAACTACTACTGAATTTACAGGCAGAAGATTATAGTCACAAAAGTAATCTCTCAAAAGGCCTGAATTTGCTAGAGTAATGATTTCAAATTACTGTAATAGCAACACCAAATGGGGATAGTGCATTGTTACTTTAAAAAGGACATTAAAACTCCCTTTCCTGACTGTCTTTAAAAATGCCAGTGGTATCTTGAAAAAAATGGAACAGAAAAATCTAATCACATTCAGTTTTATGCTCTACCTGTTTTCCCTGGACATGCTCTAATGATGCACAAAAAACAACCATGAGTGACAGATGTGCTACCTTTGACCCCTGCTTTCAATTCCTTTTCCTAGGATGGTTCTTTGCCTGGATATTGGTTCTCCTTTGTGGAAAAAGAAATGGTTTGAAGTAGTTACTGGCCATCAGGAAGTAAGACAGCAAGTTAGAACATTATTTAGAAGCACTTCTGTAGCATGTGATGATGCCACAATTTAATGAACAGCACCACACAAAGACAGATGCACAGTGAATATAAAATGCCAATGAAAGAAAATAACTCCAATTCATTCTGCTGAACAAAGGATACAGAGCAAAAAGGAGAGTAAATAAAAATAATATGACAGAGAACTGCTATAAAAAATGACAGTATCTTTCAACAGTTTCTTACACAAATTATAGTCAAGATGGAACCCAGAGTACTAACAGCATAACAACACATTAATATCTTAATAGATATTAATTGTATAAGAGAATACTCTAGGTTTTCATAATAACATTCAGCATGAACTACACAAGTAGCTACAAGTATTGCTGTACTCATGAAGTCATGAAGTATGAGTTATGAAGTGAGTTTCAATCAGAACAGCTGCTAGTTAGGTGAAGAACTTGAGACAAGAGATTACAAAGAGCGTAATCTTTGTTTTGAGTAACAAAGAGTGTAGTAAAGAAAGAACAACTTTGGATGGTATCTTCAGATATCTTAATAGCTGCCAAGAATAAAATGAATGTTTAAAAAAACCCACAAAAAACACATCAAAAATAACCTTGATGACCAAAAGCCACCACGGTACAAAAGTGTTATTTGTAGAGACCAGAAGTTGCGCTGTGACTTGAACTACTTTAGAATGGATTTTGATTGTTCATTTTTCCTTCCTGTTTTCAAGCATGAACGGCTCCTACATTCTATCTCTCTTCACACAGCTAAGCAACTGGAACCAGTAGCGACAATTTAGATCTGCTGATGACCAAGTCATTGGCTGAGTCTGGATTGCAGAGGGCCATAGTAATAGAAATGTAGATACTGGGGCCTTGAGGAAGATCTCAAAATCCACATAATTCTCCAGAACCATGGAGAATCTAGATTCCACATTAGAAGGGGACACAGAAGCTAACTGAGAGCTAGTCCATTCTCCTTCTCTTGGGGCTCCATGATACCACTCACCTTGGAAGCACTCCAGCTCTGGTGTCTGTGAGCCCGTGCTGCTGGACTCTTCCATCTCTTGTCTTCGCTGCTGCACTATTCCATCCAGATCAGAATAATCTTCATTGAAATCCTGATGGGGAGAACGAATCACACAAAGGCTCAGCCCTGTTCTAAATCAAAACAATCTAATTTCTTCTAGAATCTGAACCAAAGATCCAAGCTTTAGAATGTTTAACCAGGAACAATCTCTGATATCAACACATTGAGATCAAATTAAAAAATAAGCTCCATAACATCACCAGAATTCAAGCTTCATCTCCTTCTTTGTCTGTAAGACAGACTGTTAAGTTAGACAAGTTGTGAAGTCCAGGACAAGTCCATAGACTTAGACTCTGGTCATCACATGTGGCTTCACAGCTCTTTCACATAAGTGAACTGTTTTACAGAGGAAGGTTTGCTACTAGAAACACTGCAAAAACTGTCCA
>VYZP01067381.1:0-12083 GCA_013400635.1 Hypocryptadius cinnamomeus
CTTCACTTATCTGCAAGAATGCTTTCCTCGTGCTCAGTTTCCACAATTTACAGTAGATTTTAATTTCAATTTATTGTATGACACATCCTTCTCATGAACTTGTGAGTCCCTAGAGAAAGCCTCAAAGGCACCACAGTTACAGCAGAAGACCTGGGATGCAGTGCATTGGATTTTTTTGTGAACTCCACTAACAATCAAAGCTGAGGCCCCTGTACAATGCTTAATCTCCACCTGTGTCTGTAAAGCCAGAAAAGTTGCACTTCCTACATGCTTTGAAGTGATTTTAAATACACTTAGATTAACAATTTGCACTTGGCACATTCCATTGACATGACAGAAGAAAAATGAATCCAGCAGCTAAGACCAAATCAATGAGGTGACAGCCATTTTTTTGGCTGCTGAACTGCTGTTGAAAAGGTGGAGACAAAGAAGATACAAATTTAAAGCAAGAGGAGGACTGGAGGAAATTTAAAGGTAATTAGAAGGTGTTGGTACCACA
Source organism: Hypocryptadius cinnamomeus (assembly GCA_013400635.1). NCBI lineage: Eukaryota > Metazoa > Chordata > Aves > Passeriformes > Zosteropidae > Hypocryptadius > Hypocryptadius cinnamomeus. The sequence goes on from VYZP01067381.1 coordinate 500, forward strand.
TCTGCTTCATGNGCTTCATGGGGAGGCCTTTTCTTTCCAAACATTGCAGTAGGCAGCACCCCTGTCTAGCTTGAATCAAGGAAATTAAGAGCATGTATGCACTAGAGCTGGTGGCAAAGGAGTGGGATCCAGGATCATCAGACCCAGCAGCTCTCTTGATCCTGTGACATTGAAGCAGGTCATGTCCTGAGTGCCTCACCCCCTCAGGAAGGAGCTTGTCTGATTGCCAGCTGCAGCAGCTCAGCTGCTGGATCAGTTCAAGCTGTATGACTGTGCACATGACATCCTCCCAGCCAAAACAACCATAGCTTCCACTCCTCACATTCCCTCTGCCCTACACTTCTGCAAAGCCTTCACCTGCCACACAGGTGTTCTAGTGTTGCACAAGAAGCTGGAAGGAGGCACAACTGAGCTAGCTGACCCTCGCTGAGCACAGGAACATTCCACACCTTATGGCACCATGCTCAGCACACGAAACTCGAGGAAGAAGAAGGAAGGGGGACGACATTCAAAGTGAGGGCATTTGCCTTCCCAAGTCACTGTTATGCCTGCTGGAATTCTGCTTCCTGGGGTGGTGGAACACCTGCCTTCACATAGGAAATGGTGAATTAATTCCTTGTTTGGTGTGTGGCTTTTGCTTTGCCTATTAAACTGTCTTTATCTCAATCCATGAGTTTTCTCATTCTTAAAATTCTCTCTGTCATCCCACTATGGGGGTGTGACTGAGCAGCTCTGAGGGGCTGAGCTGCTGGCTGGGGTTAAACCACAACAACAGAACTGTGAGAAGATATTGGTGCAGTCCCAAGACCCTTTTTAAAAATTTATTTATTCTTATATTTTTTCTTTAAAATTTTTGTATATAACAAAAACTCTTGCGGCACTATAAAAATAAGGACGCACCTTTGGTTCTTTGCAAGTCTTGGCCTTCTGCCTTCTTGACATAGTCTGCTTGAGGGTTCCTTAGGTACAGCATCTCTCTTGGTGATGTGCACAGAGAAGTGTTGCAGCAGCAGGAGGAAGAGACTGACTGCTCAGCTTCACTGCAAGGATGGAGCCATCTGCTCACTGATGCCTGGCGAGGTCCCTGAGTTTCTCTCCAGCAAGCATCTTTTGCTGCCTTCTTCCCACATGCTGCCTGAACACTGATCAAATTACTGGATCTTGTTCCTCAAAGACTGTCTCCTCTTTCATGTAATTTTTTTTTTTAACAGATCTGTATAGGCAACAGTGGTGAAGTACTGATTGGGGAAGTCTTGGAATTGTTCCTTTTTCCATGGAGCATTTCTGGCATGCTAAACAGAAATGCCCTGTTACAGACACACTGATTATATGAATTGCTGATGGAGTGATTGTTACTTATTTGAAAAGCAACATGCTGTATTTACCTTAGTTTCTACACATTATGCATAATTTTTCCCCTCCTAGAAATAGTGTGCTGGAGGCTGATTTTCTGTGTAGCTTACATACACAGTTGACAAAAAGCTGGATGGGCCTTGCCTAAAAACTTCCCACCTACCAGAATGAGCAGGAAGTTTATTCCGTCTGAAGTCATCTGTAAAAGGCTTGTTTGTATTCCTTACATGAATCAGAAAATTGTCGTGTGCTTCGTTTTTGACAAAATAAGCCCAGGCTAAATCAGGCTTTCCCCTTTCTTACCCATGATTTTGTAGAAATTCTTCTTCCCAGTCTCTGCAACTTGGGTGGTGTGGGTGAGCACTTAGCATTGAAGACTGAGGCAGAAGGCATGGAATACCTCAGCCTTCTTCATGTTCTGGGTAACCAGAGCTCCTATTTCCTTCTGGAGAGGGCCCACATTTTCCCTGGTCTTCCTTTTATCACCCACATACCAGTAGAAGCTTTTTTTTGTTTCCCTTGACATCCTTAACCAGATTTATTTCTATCAGGACCTTCTTTAGCTTTCCTAACCTGATCCCTGACTGCTTAGACAATTTCTCTGTATTCCTCCCAGGCTACCTGGCCTTGCTTCCACCTTCTATAGACTTCTTTTTTGTTTGCTTCTTACTCATCCATTAAGGTGTCCTGGTATTTTTGCCTCACTCCTCTTTGTTGGGATGCATGACTCCTGATCTTGGAGGAAGTGATATTTGAATTTTAACAAGCTTTATTTGGTGCCTTGTCCTTCCCTTTAATCCTGACCTGTAAGATCTCAGTCAGCTCCTCATCCATCCCCAGGTGGAGTTCCATGCACTACACCTGGTCATTGACAGAGGGTGACACTCCCTTCTCATCTCCTCTGTCCTTCCTCAAAAGCCTGTGTATTTCTATCAATTTCCCTTCCAGCACTCCAGTCACAGGAGCCATCCCACCAGGTCTGTGTGAGGCCAGTGAGATCACAGACCTGGAGGAGTGCACATCTCTAAGCTCATTTTTTATCCTGCATGCTGCATGTACTTGCAGAGAGGCATTCAAGTTGGGCTGGAGTGGCTGGAATTCCTTTGTGCTGCTCTTCAGGTGCTCTCCTTCTGAACTATGAACCCTCTCCAGGGTCTGTGCATGTCTTGCTGGCACTGGCATCAAACTGGTATGACTGGGATGCATTGAGGTGCCTCTCCACCAACATAATTTCAAATATTGATGCCACAGGAAGAATAAACAGTCCTGAAGTGGCTGCCCGTGTGCATCACATTTTACAGGCTTGGAAAAAGAACCAAGAGTCTTTCTCAGCTGCATCCACATTGAACATGGACAGTATGTGCTCAAGTAAACTCACTTGAGTCTGTGCTAAGTGTCTTTCAACTGTTCTGCAGGCTTCTGGTTAGGAAGTGTTACATGTTTTCACCTGTCAGTTTGTAGCACTATGGAACAGAGAAATTATTTTTGCATTTGAAATCAGCTTTCTGGAAGTGCATCAGCCCTTGTTCTACATGCAGGCTGAGACAGACAGCTAGAGAAGACAGGAAAAAGCCTGCCAACTTTCCAGTTATCCAGGAAGTGCCCCAAGCCATTTGTTCCTTCTCATTAATGGTTGGTGATACAGCCACCAGACACTGCAGACATTGCACCAGGACACTCAGTGGCGCTGGACCTCACCCTGGCTGAGTGAGCTCAGCAGCACACCTACAGAGTGAGCTGTGGCAGGGATCAGTGAGCCTCTGGGAGCACACATTTCCAGGAAAACAAGGCACTAGGTTGCCAGCAGCTGTCCAGAGCAGAAACTGCTAATATCACTGTAATCATGGTGTGTTGGTGCACCTGTATAACATGGTCCCAAACTGATCTTGAGCAGGGCTGGTTTTAAAATTAATTAAAAAAAAAAAAAAAAAAAAAAAAAAAAACAAACCACAAAAAGAAAGCTACCAAAAAACCTTCCAGAACAAGCAAAAACAGTACCAACAGAAACCCCACCCCCAGCACTATGTTTATAATTGAAATGCAAAACATAGCTTTATATCCTTAAGTAATGGTAACTATTTAGCATTCTGGTATAACATGATTCAGTCAGCAGCAGTTGGGTCTAGGGAGGAACAAGGAAGCTGGTTTAAAATTCCTTTCCTCAGAAACAGCAAGTGTGTTGTCTTGCATTGCTGAGCTGTGAGTTTGTTTAAAATCGAGCACGTCTGTGTTACAAAAGGGTTTTAGTCATTCTCTGACAGCTGATATGAAGCAAAGGCTGCTTGGCAAAGGAAAGCTTCTATTAAATATGTCTTCTGGTCTTTGTAATGATGACAGAAAGCTGTCAGTATGAAATGGTATTTTTAATGAAGCTGCTGATAGAAAAAAAGCTTTACAGTTTTGCACTTTAAAAATAGTATTCCTAGAAAAACAGAGTTGGGTGGCAGAAATTATTATGCTTCATGGATTGTAAATTGGAACTTTCTAGTCTTACCTGGCATTAAACTGCAAATTTCCTCTCTGTGTGAGAGATTTCAGGCTATAATCACCTCCTCATTTCCCTTTGTTAATCATCCTGGACATAGCTTCACCTGATACCAGACTCTTCCAGGTGTTTACAGCAGAAAGCAGGGTAAAAGAATTTAAAGCTGATTTATAAACTGTCACTGCTTGGTTTATACTGGCCCCATTCACTTTCTTCTGACCTTGAAAAATCTCATGTTTCTAAGATGTTTTTCTCCCTGAACTGCAGGGGGCTGTGGCTACTTTCAAGGAGGGAGTATTCCCTCAGTTGCTAGGATTTCTGCATGCAGAGGTGAATTTGTGATGGGCCTGAAGCAAGAAGCGCAATGGAGGCCATGAAGCCTATCCCTTGGACAAACAGGGAAGCACCAGTTATGCTGCCCATGTAACAGCCATCCCACCCGGATCTTCTGCTGGATGTACTCCACGTTAAGCAGCATTTCTGCAATTCCCACTTGCCTTTTGGCCTTAAGGCAGCCCTGGGCCCTGGTTCCTAGAAGCAAAGCTCGTTCTCCAAGCCCAGCAGCACTGAGCACACCACAGTACCCGGTATCTGCCAGCAAGCCAAGCTCCTCTCACCCACCAGCCCCCACTTTGCCAGGCTGCAGGTATCCAAACCGGATACTGCCATTCCCTTCCTGCCAACACTTACACAGGATTTTGGAACCCACGTATCATAAAATCCAGTCAGAATATCAAGACAAACCTGGCTCCAGGTAACCCTCATTAAAGGGTGCAGTGAACTGCCTTTGGTTAGCTGCCAGCCCCTCCCCAGCACAGCAGCTGGAGGATCAGGGTTCATAAACCCCCATGCTCCACACCCCACTGCTGGCACAGCAAAGCTGTTTGGCTTCCGCTGGCTGTGCTGTCTGTCTGGCCAGGATGGACCTGTTACCGAAAAAGTAAACAACCTGCACAGCTTATCTTTCTCCTCACATGGCGTGGGAGTGACTGACAGCTTACTGCACTCTTCCTGCTCAGTTGCTTAAGTAGCCGAAAGAGATACTCCTCACTCAGAAAAGAGGATCAATATTACTTTTTGCCTAAAGTTTGGATTTAATGCAAACGTCTCTTTAATGTGTTCATTTCCAAATGCAAACCAAACAGCTGTAGAGGGACTCCTACTGCTTAACAACAATCTCTAAACTCACAAGTGTATTGAAACATTGTGACTTCGGTATTGAAAGAGAGAAAACCATCAGAAGGAATTTACTGGTTTGAGTATCTGTTTATTTACCATACACAAGAATATTACCCCTGCAGTTTCAAAAGTGGAAAACATGGCAACTTCTCTTTTCTGTGATAATGGAGAAATAACAGACAACAAAGTACAACAACCAGGCATTTTATTCTCTGTTTTACTTACACTCATACACATACAAGAATCAAGTTAGAGGTTTTAAAAATACAATAAAAAATGTCAATAAAAATATTTCAACTTTTTGCCTGAAAAGGAATGTTTGTTTCAATTTTCTGGCAGAAGATTAACATGACTTTAGCTATCCTAGTTCTTACCTGAAATTCTGCTTATGTTCAGAGGAAGAAATTCATACAACCAGTATTATTTGCCATTAACATGTAGATGAACATGGTTTTTGTTTTGGCAGAAAAACCTTATTCTGCACAGACAGGAAATCTTTCCTCCATAACTTATCCTCCTCAATGAATGTACTATTTGCTGACAAGCTCATTTGCTGACATTAGATTTATCATTTATGTTCTATTACAAATCTTCCAAAAGAAATAATACGGTCTATTTGCCTGTCCCTATTCTGTGTCCCTATTCTGTGTCCTAAAGGAGATATTTTCCTTTAGGTATCATGCTGCTAGATTTGCAGTTTACAAAATAGGGGTCTGCACAGCCTTACTCCAGCTAATCATGGCCAAGCTCCTGCCTCACAGTGCTGAAGTAATAAAGAGTTACCCAGTGAACACCTGTCAATCATCATCCAGATGAGTTAAAAAGAAGTATACTGAATGTAGCTGAAGATGAGCTTTTTTAGGTCATATAGAAAGTATTTCTTAAGGCTTCTGCAGTACAGTATAGCTAACTTATAGCTACTTTAGCACATTAATCCTATGATAAAGTATCTATCTATGCATCAGCAACTTTAATCTTAAAAAAATATTTGATAGCTCAAGTTTTTTGATTGTACACATGTAAGCTGACTGCTCAACACTATTATCTTCTTCTAATAGGAATAATTAAATATTCAACCTAATCTTCAGATTTTAAAGGTTTCAGCTCTGTGGCTGAAGACGACTTCCTAGGTAAGCATGTTTTTCTTGAAAGAAGTCCAACAACAACTTGATTACACAGGAAATCTGTGAATCTCCTGCACCCAAAGAGGCAGAACACCTAATGAGAGACAGCCACTCAGCATCCTTCCCAACAGCTGTAAGGGAACTGTAAAGTTCATCCACAGAAACAAGGTACTGATAATCAAGCAGGACAAGCAGTATATTTCCCTTCTAAGCATGGTATTAAATAATAATGTGAGTTGCCTCCTCTGCTTCCTCCACAGCACCTGCCAGCACTCTTTGCTTTGTAGGCACAGTGAAAGTCATGAAAAACTTGTGTTCTCAGATATGAAATACAGTATTTATTTGATAGAGTAAATCATCTGAGTCACACAGCACCAAGCAATCCCTGTTATGCTTGTATCTTTGGTAATTGTTTTAAATGAGAAACTCAACAAGTGAAAATAAGTCTCTGTTCTTTTTCAACAAGCAAGTTTAATTTTTGAGGTTTTGTTGGTGCAGATTAAGTAAGGACAAAAAAGAAGAGCGCTACTAAGAATTTATGCAATGAGTTGAGCACAGATATTGTACAATCACAGTTGCAAACACCTGAATGTCTACTGTTACAGGAGACAGATTACTAAAAAAACGTGTTTTATCCAGTTTTGAGTTAAAAGATAAACAAGTAGAGGGATAGCACCTCTGACCAATGAGCACGTGTAAAAATCTATCCTGAAACAATAACTAAAAACTGTTTAAACTCGGCAGTCATGGCCAATTCTCATGCTACAACCATCAGCAAATTCTTCTAATAAATTTATGAAAGGCTCCCATAATGCAGGGTAATGTGAAAGCTGCTACAAATAGGATACAGAAACAGGATTTTAGGAATTCTAAAACATCCTCTATGTCTTTTTATGCCCTGTTTTCTATTATACAGAAAAGACAGAGAAAAAACGTTTCTGAACACTCACCTATCTGATCACACAGCTTCTTCAAAATCAATTTTTCTCTCTCAAGCCAAAACTAAAAAACTGTTTAAACCAGTTAAACATAAGGATGACAGGTTTTGCTGCTATAGAAGTCTTGCAGATGCCTGGTATTCTATGAGATACTCTGGATAAATCTGCTGCTTCTCGAAGATGACAAAGATAGAAGGGTTTGAAGAGTTATTCACACAACTGTCATAGAATTTTTGGCTGTCCTTCATGGGAGGCCGAACATAAATTTATTAGAAGAATTTGCTNAAGAAAAAAAAAAACCCCAGGCTGCTTTTCTGCAGGAGTTGGGAGAAAATGGAATAGCAGTAAGCCTGGAGTCTAGCAGAAACCATCCCTACAAGTGACCTCTTCTGTCTTTTCTTGCAAGTACTTAGGAGAGCAGAGGCCAAGGCCTTTTAGAGTGCCTTAGCTCCAAATGACCCTTGTGAAACTCAGCTCTGTTGCCCACATCATGACAAAGAGAAGCCCAGGACTGGCCAAGTACCACCTTTACCCCTCTGCAGTGAGTACTGCAAATTTTTTAGCAAGTCTAGGATTACTGAAAGAGCTGAAAAACAACCTTTGCCATAGACTGTCCCATGAAGGCCGCAGATTCTCCAGTCAAAGTTTTGCTGACAGATGGCATCAATGTCTTTTTTACTGGTCCCATGAAATAAAAATCGCTCATCTGCAGCCTTTCCACCATTGCTCTTCTGCATTAGGTCCTTCTGCCTGCAACGAGAAGCAGAATCTTTGCAGTTCCACAGTGGCTGTCCCCACAGGTTCCAGCCACTCAGAAACAATTTTACACAGAGTATATTCTGAAAATCTTTACAGTAAGGCCTAATTTGGGCATACAAACATGCTTTCACATTATACATAAATGCTTTACTACAAATGCTTTCTTTCATTCACTGCCTTTGAAGAGAGAGGGAGGAATCTCAGTGTTATTTTTTTTTCCCTGAACACAGGAGTTTATATTAAGGCTTGCCCTCCATGAGTTTCATTTAATTTTGAAGGCTGTTTCAATTTTTACCAGCTGCAAAACATTGTGCTAAATGTGACTCATTACCAGCTTCAAGGTTTCACTAGAAGGAAGCTGTCATGGACATGGGCCTGGCAGAAGTCAGGAGCAAGGATTCCTCCCACACAGCCCTGAATCTGACTGTTCTAAGTTCTGTGTCCTGACTGAGCTTTGGGTTTGTTGATACTTCTTTNGTCCTTCATGGGAGGCCGAACATAATGAGAACTACCAAGAGTGAACTCCCCCACCAGCACTCGTGCCAGAAACATGGTCTTGGTGTTTGAGTCTGCCCCACAGTAGTTGTCAGAATAAGATGCATCCCTTGCAAAATAGCTTCCTGCAGAAGAGAAAGACAGAGTTTATAAGACACTAAAACAGCAGGAACAAAGTGATACTGTGTGAAAATGTTAATAAACAAATCCATTAAGCAATTGATGAACAGCCTTTCCAAAGCCTTCACTTGTCCTCTATGTCTCTCTTAGTGGAAACAACCACTATGCACTTTTTAGTTTTCACAGCACACATATTAAAAACCAATGTTTAAAACATTATCATAATCTTCTAAAAGATTTCCTCCTGACCCTAGATGTCCACCTCCCCCAATATCACATTTCCTCTCCTGGCAGAGGCCACTAATATTCATCAGCACAGTTGGACTTGATCCTTGTGGATCCTTGCATGTTCAAAATACACTGTGATTCTCCAACATTTCTGAGAGTTACAAAGTATTCAAGCAGAAAGGTGTGTAGTCAGCCAGTCAGCCTGTCTCAGCTATTCCACTCGATGTGCTGGTATTTTCCTGTACACAGGACAATATAGAAGGATACAATCTGCTAACAAGGCAAAAAACCTGTAACCAGAATGGCATTTAGATTCTTGGTGGGGGGGGGGGGNGTGTTATTTTTTTTTCCCTGAACACAGGAGTTTATATTAAGGCTTGCCCTCCATGAGTTTCATTTAATTTTGAAGGCTGTTTCAATTTTTACCAGCTGCAAAACATTGTGCTAAATGTGACTCATTACCAGCTTCAAGGTTTCACTAGAAGGAAGCTGTCATGGACATGGGCCTGGCAGAAGTCAGGAGCAAGGATTCCTCCCACACAGCCCTGAATCTGACTGTTCTAAGTTCTGTGTCCTGACTGAGCTTTGGGTTTGTTGATACTTCTTTATCTAAATGTTGATACTAGGTAGGTATTTCAGTGGGAGAGTGGTGGCAGAGGCATTTCAGGAATGTGTGTTCTATCTTTAGCACAGCACATACAGCTAACTGCAGAAAACAGCACCATGCATACATACCAGAGCAGTGTTTTACACTTACCATTGATACAGTTCCCAGAGGGATGGGTTCTGAACTCTACAAATCTTTATAATAGCTGCTTTGGGCATTGTGCGCTGAAAGTCCACTTTGACTTTCTTGTATTCTTCAGAAGAACAGTCAAGTTCAATCAACTGCAAGGAAAAGTTTGAAAAGTTACTTTTGCATGCTTTTGTGCAGCCACTCAACCCTTCTTAATATCTGGGTCAAGATACATTTGCATGCATTAAACAGTATCTAAATACATAGCAGAAATGAGCACATAAATAAATAAGGAATCGAGAATTTATGTTGCAGAAAACCAGAGGATCTTTTTAGTTTATACTCCCTACAGCCAGTGAACACAAACTGCACTCACTGCCTGTTGTGTTTCTAAATCAATTGGAGAGGCTTTATTCGAACAATTTTAGGGAAAAACATGGTCACACTACTAAAAATCAGTTCCTTACATGACAGTTCTGAAAGCAAGCAAAGCTTACTTGCATATTTTTGTAGGAATATAAAAAATATCAACGTTAGTCTTATTTCTTAGTGACAACTTGTTGAGGATTTGCGTTCTGCAAGTTAGTGGTTTTTAGGCATCAGATAACACCTTTTCTGAAGGTACAGTTACTAGAGTTGACAGAGGAGCTGTGGAAGCAGACAGGAAGTCAGAGAAGGAATGCCACACATATATTAACTGGGTGTGTTACAAAGGTAAACAAGTTTACTCCACTGGAATGAATAAAATAATAGCAAACGTAGTAATAAAAGATCCCATGCTGAACAAGCTGCCCTGAGAAGTTGTGGAGTCTCTCTGTAGATATTCAAAACCTACTTGGACACAATCCTGTGTGACCTCCTCTAGGTGAGCCTACTTTAGCAGGGGAGTTGGTTTCTGTGATCTCCTCTTCCAAGCCCAACCATTCTGTTAACTCCCCTGGTTTCAGCAGCTCTCCATACAACAGCCTACAGCTAAGGGAATGGCTGCTCTGAAGTTCAGAGCCATCATTTACCTCTGATGCTTTCAACACATGTTGGGACTTCAAAACTGTGTATTTTGGGCACCAGCATCAGTCTTGCTAACACAGCAAATCTGCCAAGCCAAGGGATTAATAGTAGCAGTGAAAGTCCCTGTTGCCACAGTTTCACTGCCACCATTTGTTTAAATTTGGGTCTAGTTTCACCTCCAGATCTGCCCAGTGGGGTATCAGGTTTAAATTTACCAATACCTCTGGACTATGCTACATAGAAACAGCCATTTACAAAGCCAGAAAAAACACTAAACTTGCAATGGAACAAACCTTACATGACAAAACTGACAGAAAGAAAAAACTAAAAAGCTCCAAACCTTGAATCCCAGTTCAGGTAGGGCAGATTTGTCCCAGTGAGCTGGAATGTTCTTAAACCCTTCTGTATGTCTAACACCCCTGTAGATTATAAGACATTACAAATAGACAATTAAAATAAAACTAAACATGACATTTTATGTACATATTATACTAAAAATTTTTGTCAAGCTTAGGGAGAATATAGGCAACTGAACATATTAAAAAATATTTCAAAACTGTCATTTCTGTTCAGCACATGAAAATATTTGTCCCAAGTCACCGTGTCAAGACTTATGTCAGAAAGCAAGATGCCAAATGAGAAAGAAAGAAATATATACTCTAAACTAAACACATAAGGATTTGTCTTGCAGAGTTGAATGTATATATAAAAGCTCTACTACACCAGGGGAGGTAAATACAAATGCATCCAGTATCACATCAATATGACTGAAACAGGATAGATACAGCCCTCCCCTGTACTTACACCCCAATTTTAGTTAGTGTGTTTAGCTGGTCTTTTCAGTATTTAAGCAAGGACTGTGTGCTGCAAGGGAATGTGCAAAAATTGGCTGTTACATGCAACACTATCTCCTTGCAGACTTTCACCTTTTGCTCTACCTATAACAACTACAGCTTTCCTTTCAGATTGTCTGGCTGCTCTCAAAAGAATTTTTCTGAACTTGCATTTAGCTTTGAAAATTACTCATCTCAGAAAGCGCTAGTACACACAAATGCACTACTACATGTTGAATTATCTCCTACATTTCCACACTTCCTGTGGCCAAGCCCAAATTTTGATTGAAAACTGCTGGCCAGGCTGCAACACTGCCCTGGCCAGA
>VYZP01067388.1:0-22343 GCA_013400635.1 Hypocryptadius cinnamomeus
ATGGTACAAGGAGAATGAAATTCTTCACTAAGCTTGACAAGCCTCATCTTTCTAGCTATTGGTGTGCGTTATCAAAATTTTTATTATCAGTCTAGGAGTTATCAAAGGCACAATTTTACTGGGTGGCATGCCACAGGCTAATTATTTATAACTTACAACTTGAACATGACAAACCAACTTAAAAACTGTCAGAGGTAGCATTTCCTTTTGGTAGTAATGTCTTTAAAGTGTCTGACTCTTGAGGTCGCTGTGAAGTCACAGGTGAGTTGTCATTCCAAAGGTTTTAGATTTTTATCTCGCTGCTGCAGAGGGTTGTTGTGGTCACTGTTCTGCGGTGTGCTGTGGGGCCATCAGGGAGGTGCTCTTGGTTGCAGTCCCGAGCAGAGCACAGAGCAGGTCACACACACTGAGCAGGTACCCATCCAATTCCGGCATCTGTGGAAGTACTTGTGTACCCGTGCCTCCAAGTGACAAGGTTTTAAGGGCTTTCTCCTTTGTTAGTGATGAGGTCCCGTACCAACACCTTAGGTTTAGGTAACTTGGACATCATTAGAGGACTGTAATGATAAGAAATTATTTCACATGACAGGGTTTTGGGAGTTTTGCAATATTGTTAGCTGGTTTAAAGTGTACAGGGCTTTAGCCACCCTATTCTGTGGGGTCTCATCATATTAACCTATGTGGGGGGACTGTAGGTGCTCTAGAGGCCAGTGCATGAAGTCAGAAGAGATTTTTAGAACAATTTAATAAAAACAGATTTAAAACAGCATACTAGGAAAGAGGAATATGTGTGCAAAACCAGAAAAATTAGCAGGGTAGCAATACTATGGATATGTACCTGAGATTTATAGTAGGACAAAAATGTGTCAGCTGTGTGGTAACAGCTGCAAGTGAAGAAATGTTGTACTGGAATGTACCACTACCAGTAACAATTTTGCAAATCATTTGAGGTGCTTAAAATTCTCTGCAGTGGTAGGACCTCTGCTGAGGAGTATTAAGTCCAGTTCAAGGCCTGACATCTAATGGTTGCTGTTGGTAATTAACGTACAGGAAAAAGTTACAGAGTTTTAACTGCTTAGAAGAAACTAAATAAGTTGTCCTGCTCTGTCTAGAAGGTAATGAGAAAGGAGTGGAATTGGGAGCTGACAGAGAAGTTCATCAAATGAAGGTAATTATAATGAAAACGTTAGGCTTCAAGAATACTCAAGCCTTAAGAACGGCGTGACAAGTATTAGATTTAATTTTTTTAGAGAGGTTTGTCATTGGGTGGCTAAGTACAGGTACATTGGCCTGTACTTAGCCATCTTTTCCCAAGGAATCTTATGAGCTTCCTACATTGTCTTAAAAATAATTGCTTTATAAAGCTTAGTTTAAGTGTACTTTGCTCAACATCTCAGTTGAAGAGATCCTTTCAGCACTCTTCTAATCTCATAGATCTGAAATTCTCTTGTTAGTATCAAACTTTAAAGTAGTCTTGGTCATTGATGACTTTGTCTTTTGATGTCTTCATGGTAGTCAACTGTGCGACATTGGTTATTGGTAACCAGCTTATGTTTTATTTCTAGGCAATGCCCAATGGTCCTGCTTGGTGTTGGTGGCTTCTAGCTGTTCTCCCAGTAGACCCCAGATACCAGCTCTCAGTTCTCTCCATGATGTCTTTAAAAGACCGACTGATAAAAATCCAACATATACTCACCTATTTTTCTAGAGACCAGTCCAAGTGACTATCTGCCTGGGTCTTCCTGAAAAGTTACTCTGTTCTGGTTGTAGTAGCAGCTGGAATTTTTGCTGCCTTTGCACATCTAGCACTGGTTTGAGAAGTGTAATGGAACTGTTTTTTCTCTCCACCCTCCTGGCTTCCTGAACCCCATGGTTCAATGGATGCACACTTTCTTCAACTATGAGAGAAGACCACTGACTATTGCACAGAGTCAATCCAGCTAGATACGTTTTTCACATTATCTACATTAAAATTTGCACTATGTAGAAAAGAACCTTTTTGAGACTTGATTATTTTAGGAATTGACTTTTCTAAGCTGTGGAAGTGCAGGACTTAAGGCTGACAGTCCAAGTTTACAACATTGAGGAGGTAATAAAGGTTTTGCAAATGTTTGCCTCAAACAACTGTTTTTTTGCTGTTTGCACAAATATTTGAAATATAGTATTGAATGTCACAGTTGGATATTACTACTCTTGTTTAACTAACTTGACCATGAATATGGCACAGATTTTTTGAAGTTATCTTGTAAATGTATGCATCACAAAACAGGTGACATGAACTGTATGCTGAACTGAGAGCCAACTTTAAGGAACAAATGCAGAAAAAAAAGGTACTTTGTCTAAAAATACTAAACTGTGAATATGGTTTACATACCTAGGCCTGTATATTTTAAAGAGGAAACTGAAATCTAAATGCTAGTACCAGTTCCGTTTCTACTGGGCTTTTCAGGCTGTTCTTCCAGAGCACACACTTAGTTTGTAGAGCTTAGAAGAAGAAGTGTTAAGTGTGCGCGTGCGTGTGTCTATCGGGGATTGTGCATCCAGGATTCAAAAGCTTAAAGTTTTATTTGAACTTTTTAAGTTGGTGCAAATGTGAGTTCTATGCCTTATTCATATAAATAGTAGAGCACACTGCAGTGGCAAGGTTAGCATCATGCTGCCAATAGGTACTTTTTGTAATTAAAGGTTTGCATATTTGTGAATATGTCTGATACTGGCTTTCTTGTATGTAAATCATTTGTAAAATATTTCTTAAATCTTGCTTTTGCTAATATATTTAATTTTCAATAAAAGCTAAAAATTTGTAATATTTTTAACTTTGTCAGAAACTTAAAATCACTTTCCTTTTCCATATGCTTCTATTCTGGGATCTTAAGTAAATCCAGAAGCTGCTGTTTAACCTGTGTTAGGGTTGTGAGCACTTCATGACATAAACTGGTATGTTCATAACCTGTCTCAGACTGATTATTGGTCACACAAGTTTTTCTTCATGTCCTGCTTTTATTTCTACTTCACTTAAATCAGGTAGGAAAGATTTTTAAGAGGTTTCTCAAATTTTTAAGTGGATATTTTGTGTATCAGATTGTGTCATTTTGTGCAGTTGGTGGGGCAGAACAACAAACTCAACTGAATGTTTGCAAAGCCCCTTCAGTAAATAGGTTGGAGAGAGTGCCATGCTGTACTTTGTACATTGTATTTTGAATTTGGGGAGTACTTTCTTACAGATACTTTAAAATTTTTCTTCCCTTCCCCTTCCCCATCACACAGCATGGGTTCTTTAGCTATCAAACAATAAAACAACAGCTGGCTAAGGACAAAGTTTGATCACCTTATATTGTTATAGTAAGGTTCAAAATCAATGTAATTAAGTCTGAATGGAATGCAGGTTATCTAAACTTGGTGAAAAGGCAAAAGCTCACTTCCTATGTAGGCAAGGTACAACACCATTAATGATTAGTCTTACCTGATGATGAGCAACAGTCAACAGAAGAGTCAACCTCAAGACTTAAAGGAGTCTCCTTTGTTGGGCAGCACTCCTGGACCAGCCAACAAGAGCTGCCTAAATTACTGTTGGGGCACCTTATTCATGAGATTGTGCCTTCTTTGTTCAGTCATAAGATTGACAAGTTGATGTAGAAATGTTCTTTGTGTAAGCATAAGAACAAAATTCAATGTGTCTCAAAAGATTGGAGATCCATAAATAGCTATACAGTGAATTGGATGTGCATGTATGTTAATACGAGAGAGCTCATAAACTTCAGTGTGATGGGGTGGAGTCACCATACTCAGAAATACCTGCCTGGAAGTGATGTGTATTTTGGCAAGGACTTCTTCACAGTTTTTTTTAAATTATGGCCAGAGATCTCACTGAAATTCCTAATTTATGATTAATATTTACCTCCAGCCTTTTACCAAACGTCGTTTCTTGTAGCAGCTTGTTGCCCTGGATGAGCACTGATGAACATTGAGTTTAGAAACTTCAGTTTCGTGGTATGAAATACCAACTTCATACTTTTCCATCTAACGTAATTTTTATTTTGGCAATTGGCAAGCATTTGTCACATTAATTCAAGCAAATTATTTCTTTGTGGGCCTTTTACTGGCCCTAAGTTTCTTTAAGGACAATGTGCAAAGATGACTGTAAGATGTTGATGGGAGTGAAACTTGAAGAGATGTTAGAACATTATTAGAAAAATGTTTGCTCTGAGCTCCATGAAAGATGAGGCCAGATTCAAACATTGCTATATGTTTTTCAAAACTTGGTCACCTTTTTGGGTTTTTAGCTCCATTCCTTGGAGCTCTGCAACAGTATGTGTGGGGTGGGGTAAATATCTGCTAGATACCCAAATTGTGCTTTAGACTTGCTTGCATTAATTACAAATGAGACAGTATAGTAGAGTAGAATTACCTGCACAGCTGAGTCCTGGGGAGCAGCATGAGGGAGCCCCCAGAATGGGGCTCTGCTCAGCTGACATTGGGGCAGGGACAGAGACAGTGGTTGCTTTGAGCACTGTCAGGAGCAGCAGCCAAACCACATCTGCCTGGCCTGCACCTCACCAAGGCTGCAATGTTTTTCCAGTAGCTGGCTATCTACAACTGGATTTATAATGGGAAGGGTTTCCACTTAGTAGATGAAATACCTGTTTAAGGAAGGTAATATCCGCGATATCATGCTGCAATCTGTTCATTATCCTTTCATTTATGCACTTTTCTACGATTAAAAAACCCAAAAATCCTAAAGCTGTACAATGTTTAATCACAGGATTTTAGATACTCTAAGGCCTTTACCAAAACAAAACAGAGTCTATTGACCCTTGTTTTTTGTGAAGTTATGCTTTCCTGTCTGCTCATGACTGCAACTGCTTTTACGAGCAAAGACAAGTAGCAGGATTTCACCATGGATTTTTAAAAAATCCACTCTTGATTGTAGAAGTGATGTAGTTAAATTTGAGTCAGAAATGCCTATGAGCATATGACAGGCTCTAGGACAAAATGTTTTGAGTGTTAGAGAGGAAGTAGTTGGTAAGGAAGTCTTCACAATTCCAGTTGAGGGGTTTGGTTTTGTTTGGTAAGTAAGTTGGAAGGATGTCCTGTATTGGATATAACTTTTAAAGCATGCTGAATACGAACCTGTACTAGCTACGAAACTGGCCATTTAGTTGATGTTTAGTGTTAGAAAAGGGAAATGATGGTAATGGGAAACCAGAGGCTGTGCCATACAGTCACTTTCCAATCCAAACAAGTTCTCTAGAGCTTGGCATCGTAATTATACTATCTATTAGAGTGAGTGTTGGTTCCTTGTGCTCAAGAGCTTTCTGGTCTGTCAGAATATTTTTATCAGCATAAAGAGCTATAGGAAGGGCAAAGTGGTCTACTAGCTTCTCCCTGACAGTGCTGTGAGGGGAGGGCCAATGTTTCTTTTTTTTCTTTTTTTTTCTTGTTTTCTTCCTTTTTTTTTTCCCTCTTGCATCAGCCCTCACTTGATTCTGACTGAAGGTTCCTTGCAGGGGCCACAGCCCATCCTCTTTCCTCTGCCAGCAGATGAGACCTGTTCACCAGATGCTTCAGCTGCCTGCTGGATGAAATCCTGGGGTCTGGGAAGCACCAAGTGAATGACAGCCCATTCTTTTCTGTGAAAAGCTCTGTCATTGAAAAAGACTTGAACTTAATACTTGATATTCACAAGCATCTGTTGAGCTTCTGGCAGCTTGTTTGCTGTACTACTTTTCTGTGAAGATATCCTCCTACTGGTGATGACATCTGTCATCAGGAGGGGAGAGAGAGAAAAGCTGTTACAGTTCATTTTTTTACCAACTTCTGTGCAAATGCATCTTCATTCCTTCCTAAAGAAGTTTTGAATTTTACCTCCCACAGGAAACAACAAGTCTGTCTAAGATCACCTTTGCACACAGGGAATACCCTTCAGGAAGTAAATCCTGTCAGATCCCTTTCTGCTGGGGAGCAGACAGCTCCCCAATGTAGCTGAACTGACATTTCATAGTCATCATACAGAAGAAAGATAACAGGACCTGTCTGAGACCTGCTAAGAGACTCCCAAGGTGGAAACCCAAAGCTCCAGAGGCAAGCTCGCTTAAGGAAACAAACTGAGACAGTGTGGGTGGGGGAAAAGGGGAGGTCGTGATCTTCCCTTCCCACAGATCTCTGCATGCCTGTGGTGCTTAAAGCACTCTTCTAAGAATTGAGGGAAAGGTTATGTTTTGTCCTTTCCTCCAGTAGCAAGGGGATCAAATTGCTTACAATCAGGGTGGCTGTTCTAACATGTAGAGTGCATGTTAGGTTTTGTGTGGATAGATGTGCTTTGAGGTCCTGACTGGAACACTAACTTTGTGTGTCCTGATAAGAATGATTACTAAGAGGCTGGTTTTCCCTGTTAAGATCTAAAATACTTCTGCAAAAGTGCACAAGGAGATGCTTAAGTGGCTTTAGGTCCCTCTCATCCAGGTAGCCAGTGCACAGCAACAGTGAGGAGCTTTGAATGCACACATTTAGATCACAAGTGGAACAGGGATCTGGGATCTGGGACTGCAATACAATTCTAGAAGCATTTCAGCTCTGCAAGAAATTCTAAGTTTGTATTGGGGTTTTTTTGTTGTTGTTGTTGTTGGGGTTTTTTTATTAACCCCTGATGAAACTTTTATAACTTTCTCCTCTAGAACATTCTTTGAAACAAGTCTTGAGTGTTCCAACATTTACTCTTTATTTTTACCTCAGCCCAAAAAGCAATCCTGTGTAAGCTTTTGGAAGTTTTGAACAGGAAGTGTCATCTGAAAATACAGAGGTGAAAATGCCAACTGCAACACAATCCAATTACACTGCAACTGGCACCTCTGATTTTATTTTAAAACATGGCTCAGAATTTCCACCACTATTTCACAATTAAGTTGCAGTGCTAAAAAAATTACTGAGGCTGCAAGAAAAGGTCTAAATGTGCACTCCAGTGGAGGAACAATCATGATTTTTCTTTGAGTATGAATTCCTTTAAAACAGGGACTGCCTTAATGCCATCCCCAAGAAGTCTAAAGCACATTCTCTCCTATGCCTTCAATTCACTTTTACAGCTCCCCACAGGCAGCAGATGTTAAAAACATACCTTCAGTGTTCTGGATGGAAGCTTTAACCTTTGAGCTGTGGATGGAGAACAAACCTGTGGGAGCCATGACTGATTTTTTCCTCACTTTTACAAAATGGGTATTCTTTGGGTATGGCTTTTTTTGTGGAGATGAAATGATGTTAGCAAGGCTGAGCAGGAGCTGCCACTCACCTGTACCTGAAGCAGTGTAGGATGTAAAAGAAGTTCTGCCATCAGCACTTCCCTCTGCTAAGTCCAAACAGTTCTTTGCTGATATCTTTAAAGAACATTTACGGTTAAGCAGGTAACTGCTAACTAGGACATGATCTAATTCAGGGTCCTAATTCCACAGCAGGTGCTTAAAAGACCTTCATTACAGGTATTTCAACTCAATTTACAAATACAAATAAACTTCATTAACTTCTCTACATAATAATTTCTGTGAAGATAAAAGCACTTTTTTATTCAAGAATTTGTTAGGATTGTTTTTAAAATTGGACCAAAAAAGCACAAGTACTACAAGAGCAATTTCTGACTGGAGCAATTTTCAGTTTATTGCATCAATGTAATAGTTGGAATGCCAAATCAAAGGGAAGTATTTTCATTCCACAGCAAAAGCTTTGTGAAGAAGTTTCAGCTAAACTAAAGAGCTGACCTTTAGGGCAGCTATAGAAAATCCTTGCAGATATGACAGACTTTGCAGGTTTTGTCTGCTGATCACAGCAGCACACTGTTAATATCAGCTGCTGTGTCCTGGTGCTTCTTTGCAAGGCAACTGCTCAAGCAAGGACTTGCAACTAGAAAGTTCAATACAGACTGCACAAAAACCCCCCAAACAACCCACCCCATCCAAAAGCTGAAGAATGACCATCTCTATGACAACTAAAGCACTGAGCATGCTCATGCCTCACGTAAATTGGCACAATTTTACAAATGAAGTTAGTATAATCCAAGTTAAAAGTAATGTGAGTAAAGTATCTAGAGATCAAACTGAGTATTTCAGGTGTTAGGACTCAAATCATCCTCTATTGCTAATTGTTATTGCAGAGGGGAAGACTACAGACAGCACAGCATGGGCTGAAGAGACACCAGTGGCTGGCTGTAGTTGTGTACCCCAGCGTGGTGCTAGGGTAGTCAGGTGACTAGTAAGCTTGTCAGGTTGATTACCCATCAGAGCCAACACCCAGTGTAGTGCTGGGTAGGGCAGAATAGGAAATTACATCTTCACCTGTTGTGTAACTTCACCCTCAGGTGGTGTATTGTTATGCAGCTGAGTGAGCAGACTGCTGCCTCCAGGAGGAAGAAATGCTGCAATCTCCTTTACAGCTGTTGGCTCTGGTGCTTGTCTGATTACAAGATAAGATGATCTAATTCACTCACCCAAGCCAATAAAAGAGCATGGACTCTTCATCCATTAATTCTGCTAGCTGAAGCTAACATCAGTGTCTTGTCAGGAGAGCTGTTGGCACGCTTTCAGACGTGCCTCAGCAAGTATGCAGGCAAGAACTAACTTGGTAAATAAGTTTGCTTGCTAAAAACAGCCCACAGTCCTGAGGATCTTTACTTGGAAGTCAGTGCTTCCACAAATACAGCATAGAATCATAGAGTCACCTAGGTTGGAAGAGACCCTTAAGATCATCCACCCAGTCCAACCATTCACCCAGCACTATCACTGCAACCCCTAAACCATCAGACCTTATCACCCAGTACCAGATCCAGACACCTTTTGACCACCTCCAGGGATGGTGACTCCACCACCCCCAGTAACCTATTCCAATATCTGACAACATTAAGAGTGAAAACTAAATTCCAGTAGCTAATCTGAATCTCCCCTGTCTGAGCTTTAGGCCACCTCCTCTTGTCCTCTCACTGCAGGCACAGCAGGAGAGACCGAACCCCTCCTCACCAGAGCCGCCTTTCAGGGAGCTGCAGAGGGCAGGGAGCTCCCTCCTGAGCCCTCTCCAGGCTAAACAAACCCAGCTCCCACAGCTGTTCCTCACAGGACACGTTTTCTGGACCACTCATGAGCCTTGTTGCCCCTGTCTGGACATGTGCCAGTATCTCCATGTCTTTTTCAAAGTGAGGGCCCAGAACTGGACACAGCAGTCGAGCTGCAGCTGCACCAGTGCAGGAGGATCATCACTTCCCCAGTCTTATTGGTTGCATGAGTGCTGAAACAGGCCAGGATGCCACTGGCCTTCTTGGCCACCTGGGCACACACTGGTTCATGTTCAGCTGCTGTTGACCAGCACCCCCAGCTCCTTTTGTGACAGCTTTCCAGCCACTCTACCCCCAGCCTGTAGTCCTGCCTGGGGTTAGTGTGGCCGAAGAACAGGACCCAGCACTTGGTCCTGCTGAACTTCATACCATTGGCCCTAGCCCATCAATCCAGCCCCCTCTGCAGAGCCCTCCTACCCTGCAGCAGATCAACATGCCAACCTAACCTGATGTTATTTGCAAGTTTGCTAATAATAGACTAAATGCCCTCATCTAGATCATGCCACAAAGGAATTTTAGTCTTCGTTCTTCACTAATCCTCACTATTATTGATGCTTCATTTAGAGATTCATTAGAAAAGCAACTGCCCTAATGCTTAAGAAAAGAGTTACAGTTCTTTTACTTTAAAATTGGTCAAAGCTTATCCTAAACCCTTGCATTCAAGGGAACACTGCTTAGAGTTCTTCTATACAGGTACACATAATATGTGGTCAGTGCCTGTGAAGAAGGCCAGCAGCAACATTTAATCCAGTTACTCACACTACAGGGCAAGCCTGACCTACCACACCATCACAGGAGTACTTCACAAACAAAGCAACATCCCTGAGACTATCTAGCAGAGTATCTTTCAGAAAGCTGTCACCTAATAGTGTTCCATGCAGGTTTTAGTGCATAAGCTTCTTACAAGATTATTACCTAATTTGCGGTCCTGAAGTTACATACCACAGCTGATAGCTACTTTTGAGTGTGCTTAATCAGTAAATCTCCATGAAGCAGATTTGCATTCAATAGTTTATTTTTAATTGTAAAAGCATAGGTGTTACATACTTTGAGTAAATTGCATATTTGTTAGAATCTTACCTACTCAGAAGACTGGTGTGTGCAAAGACAAGAAAGTCATGCTTAGATTTCCCCCCAGAAGTTTGTTGCTTTAGTATTTGTTCCCCTGTTCAGTAAAATTTCCACAGAAACAGAGTGAGGAAATATAGACACGGAATAGCTATAGTTATTGAAGTGTATGAAGACAGTCCAACACCATCACATAGCCCCTATAGAACTACTGAAGGTAGATCTGCCTAGTATTTAAAAGGACAAAGCCTGGACTAGGCAAGAGAGCAAACAGGCAACAAGCCAAGTTACAGGTCACTCGAGCCATTTGTATTTATGGCTTGTTATGAACAAGCAAATTGGTGTTAACTTCATCACATCATTCCAAAAGATATCAATGGGGTAAATATACACATACATATTTTTTAAAAAAGATACATGTATGTATATACATTTCTAAAATAAGGCATGTATTTACTTCAGGCTCTTAAAACATTTTTCCACACTCTTTTCCTATTAGTACAGCATATGTTGCCATTTTATTGCTAAAGAAAGCATACCATCATTGCAAGCAGAACAGCATCAACACTGGCTTTTGTCAGCAGTCCAGTCCAGTTACTAAGGTTCAAGACATACATTAATACTATGGAAGAATGTTACTGTTACAGAAAAATGCAGAAGACTAGTTGAATTCTATTTAGATTGCACCAAATCATTCTCTTGACATAGTATGTAGTTAACAGTATAGACTAAAAAGCAGAACAGCACCATTCTGGAGCAACAGAAAGAGTACCTAAGAGTACCTAAAATACTACTTCCCCATCTCTACTTAGTTGTTATATTAAAAAATACACAAGGGAAGGATGACAACAAACTTCCTATTCTGCTCTAACAATGCTTTCTTCTGCAAGAAATGATGCAGGACCGTTGAGCTCATCCAGGGGTAAATCCTAATATGAAGGAATATGCACACGCCATTATCATTGTGTAACTAATAGCAGTTACTTGTTAGTCTGACTTACAAGGAGCACTCTCTAAGTTTTTTGTCAGCCTGCTTCAGGGAGATCCAGGTGTTTAACATGTTTGATCGCAGTTTGGCCCACACTAAATGGTTGTTTAACCCAAATATCTGGGCAGCAAACTGGGCAGCTCCTTCAGGTGACAGAGTAGTAGGACAGCTAAGACCTGCAGAGAAGAGAATGCCACTTACTAAAGCATAGTTTATAATAAAAAAAACCCAACATTTTCTCTGAAGAACAATTTAAGACAAAGCTTGTTTCAGCCTCCAGGAGCCACATGATCCAGTTTTAAAGCCAGTGAAGTGTCACATGTTCCATTACTTTTAGTATGACTGCTTTGTGGCACTTCACACCAAAAACCATTATGCAAATGACTCCCTTATACAGAGGTAACAGATTTCTGGGCCTCCACTCAAGTTACTAACAAAGTTAAAGATAATACAGGTAAAAATGCACTGAATTAGTAGTTAAGCATTGAGGTTTACCTACACTGATTGTTGAGAAAGATACTATTTGATCTTTGATCATAAGGAAAACGCATCGAAATTCAATTACTTAAATTCCCATGAATATTATTTTCAATTTCAAAATAAAATGTTTAGCAAGGATAAGCCAAGATTTACTTTTTTTAAGTATTATTCCTATGTAATCTTTGCTGTGTCTGTTGGGCTTCTTGCCATTAAGAAGTCAAAGCTGCATGTAACGTATTTCCACAGACTTTGTTTGGTACTGATCCAGCTGCTTTTCCATGCTTTGCCCCTTGTGTGTACAGTAGAACAACAATAACAGAAAAATAGAGCTAAATCAGAACAAGAGCATGAATTGAAGATCATCTTACCACTGGGTAGTCTGAGAGAGGACCACACATCCTGAGTACCCCAGTCAGCTGAGAGTGGAGGGCAGTTGACAACTGGATAAGCAGTGTTACCAGACATTACTGGCCCCAAACCATTGCTTCTGCCAGCTACTGCAACAAACACTGTTGGGATTCCATCTCCTGTGGGGAGGAAGACATTCAGAGATAAGCAATCCACCTTGTTCTCTACCACTTGCTTCCATGGGAGCTTTGTCCAAGTTCACAACTGTGTTTGCAGTCATCTTTTCAATTCCATTACATGGCACTAATATTTTGTGTCCAACTTCCTCCTTTACAGAAGTATCTTCTAAGAAATCTTACATCCTTAAATCCCAGCTATGCTTACCACACACAGCTGAAATTAGCATTTCTTACTCTGCCTCTGAGGGGAAGTCTCTATCAGAGGAAGAGGTGCTGCTTAACTTTATAGAGAACATAGCCATTAAACCTCTGGCATCTGGAAGTGTTCCTCTCCTTAAATCTGAAACAGTTCACCTCAAAGTGTGTGTTTTAACTATGGTTACCACATTTGTAGTTTCACCAAGTAGAATGATATGCACAGAATGTGTCTACTCCCACAGAAATAAATAATGCCTGTATGTCCTCTGCTAGGCTATAAACACTTCTGAAGAGATGTTAAGTCTTCTTGGCAAAGAGAGTAATTTAAAGCAAGCATCTTTTTCTCATGGTATTTTCTCATGGCATCTAAAGTAATAAGCAAGAATGTTTTAATCAAGCAGAAAAAACATGGTGGGAGCAACATCTGCCTAATATAACACATGAGAATATTCAGTCAGCTAGAGAAAATGTTGTCCTGCCTTGTTTCAGAAATGCTGGCATTGCCAGCAAGGTACTACAATAAATCTATTAACATGATCAGGGCTGGGGCAAAGCAGTTCTGATACTGGGATAAAAGCAGAGGTTAGACTTTGAGTGATGGAAGGTGTGGCAGCACAGTAGAACAATAAATTACTCCAAAATTACTTAAAGCAGTCATGCTACTAGCAAGTGTGAAACACAATTGTAACACAGCTTGGTCTTCTGTTTAACAAAAAATGGAAAAATCCCACATCAATCTTTTAAGTTGCCAAGTCATTCTGAAACACGATGCTGTGTCAATCCAAACCAGTATTTCTTGGCATTTACCTTCATATTCTGCTTTGATCCGCAGGGTTTCATCTGGCCCTTTGTGAGCAGAGGTCACTCTTAATTCACAAGGAATTCCAAAGGTTGCACATGCCTTTTTAATTTTTTCACAGTGACTGAGGTCAGAAGAAGATCCCATTAACACCACAACTCTACCTTGGCTCTTTGTTTTTAGAAGCAACTAGAGAAAAGAGTGGAGAGGGAGGGGAGAAATAAAAGCAGTCAACAGGATTGAAGGCACAGAGTTATCAAAGTCTAGATGTGTTGTTCATAAAAACAGATACCTCCACTCTTTCTGAAACCCATTCAAAGTTTCTCTTAACCATCTGCAGTGCTTCAGGAGTCACTTCTTTCAGGTCCCGATAGGACTGGAAAAAGGAAAACAAAAGCATTGAAGTGTTGTGGTTTAACCCCAGCCAGCAGCCAAGCCCCACACAGCCTCTCACTCACTCCCCCACCAGAGATGAGGGAGAGAATCTGAAAGGTAGAATTGAGAAAATTCATGGGTTGCAATAAAGACATTTTAACAAGCAAAGCAAAAGCTGTACACACAAAACAAAAGAAGGAATTCATTCCCTGCTTCCCATGGGCAGGCAGGTGTTCAGCCATCTCCAGGAGAGCAGGGTCCACGTGACTTGGAAAGACAAAACGCCATCAACTCCATAACCACTTCCTC
The DNA here is from genome assembly GCA_013400635.1 of Hypocryptadius cinnamomeus. Lineage (NCBI taxonomy): Eukaryota > Metazoa > Chordata > Aves > Passeriformes > Zosteropidae > Hypocryptadius > Hypocryptadius cinnamomeus. The sequence continues at coordinate 13,833 of VYZP01067388.1, forward strand.
CTTCCCCCACACTTTATGTACTGACATGATGCCCCATGGTCTGCAACATCCCTTTGGTCAGTTGGGGTCACCTGTCCCAGCTGTGTCTCCTCCCAACCTCCCACGCACCCCCAACTGCCTCGCCAGTGTGGCAGTACCAAAAGCAGAGAAGACCTTGGGGTCTGTGTAAGCCCTGCTCAGCAATAACAAAAACATCTTTTTATTATCAACCTTGTGTTCAGCACAAATCCAAAACACAGCCCCATATTAGCCACTGTCAGGAAAAATAACCCTACCCCAGCCAAAACCAGCAGACAAAGTTAATGTGATTTGGGTACACAGAAGAGTAATTTTGCTACCATAATTAGTAAGAATTATTATTATACCTCAAATGAAATATTCGCACAGTTTCTAGCAATTCCAGGAATAAACAGCCTTCTACATTGCAATTTATGCCCATTTACAACACAAAAAGACTTTCAGACACAGGGGTATTAAGGTTTTGGAAGCCTTCCACAGGGAAAATTTAAGGAAAAACACACAACTTCTTTAAAATTGGATTTGTAATTACATGATTGCTTGCAGTAGCACTGTACCAACCTAGGTTCTACATGGTATTATCACGTACCTTATTCTAGGGGACTGTCAGAGCAATTAACTCAAGCATGCTACTACATAATTCAGGTCAAGTAAACAACAGAGCAGTTTTTCTTCCCAATTTAAAATTAATACCCTTCCTCCCAGGTACACTTTGAAATCTTCCCCTGTGGCCTGCAACACTTTCTTCCACAGGGTCTCTGTCAGTACTCTCAACAACCACAACAAACTCCTGGCAACAGCATTCCCAAACCAGTTCCTTCATCACTAGTCATCTGGTAATTCAGACATATTTGTGAAGTACAAATGCTGTAAGTTTAAATATAGGACAAGTTCTGTTTCAAACTTGTTTGCAGGCCTCATGTGTGGGCACAGTCTATTAGCAACATTTTGGAAGCAACATTATTGAATTCATGATTAATCAAAATAAATAAGAGAAAAGCATCCTCACTGCAATTCCCTCTTACGTATCACCAGATCTCTACTAGTAGAGGATAGTTATAATAAATCTCTGAATAAACTGAGAAACTTGGAGGCAGACCTGGGAACCAAAGCTTCTATTCTTCCCACCAATGTGTTAGCAACTATTTTATTATTTGTGCAAGTCAGAAATCCTCATCATTCCTGGAGACCCCACACTTCATTTTGACAGCTCCAGTCAATAGTGCTGTTGGGTATTCCAGCTGAAGATATACAGAGGATTTTTTTCCTACTGTAAACCAGATAAACTATTTAATGAGAACAGGCTTGGACACAAGGGACCCTACAAAGTACTTTGTAACAAGGTAAGACCACCTAGAAAAAGCCACTCTGAAAGCAGATGGTAAACTGTAGACTTTACTTTCTTCATTCTTCTCCCCTGCTCACTTAGAAGATAAAGATTAAAGCACCACCTGTTTGTCCTTTTGCTGGCTTCTGTCTCCTGCTGGCCACAGTCTCCATGAATCGTTGTCAATAACATCAGCAAGAACAATTTCTTTTGTCAGCACATTAACACCAAATTCAATCTAAAAAGACAGTAAGAATCTATTTTAGTAACTATTCAGTGACATTTTTCCTTTCAAAACCAGGATCATGAGAAACTAGATTTTTATACCTTCAGGTCTACAAGAGTGCAGTTTTGGGGCTGCCACGCTTTTTCCAGGATCTCAAAAATGGCTTGGGTAGAACGAGACATAATATCCACTTCAGTCTGGCCAATAGTAAGTCCAGCAAAACAGAATTTTGCTTCAATTATTTGCTCTTCAGACCACTGTGGATCATTATTAGCATCATCCTGTTAAGAAAACCAGAACAAATACATGATGTAATTTAAGCTTGCTGTAAGATACACGGTTTTGTGTGGCTTTTTTTTCCAAGTAACAAATACAGGCTTCAAACTAGTATTTTATGATTAGCATTTTAAAAATGACAGTGACATTGAAAACACTTGCTGTAACACCTGACCATCTTTAAGAGTAACAGGGTACACCACAAACACTTTAGATTACAGTTCACCAGATACATCTTTCAGCACACATTCCCAAAGAGTTCAGAATTCCAAATGACTAGCTAGCTACTTACCCTCACCATGCAACCTCTGTTTATTTCAATTTCTTCAAAAATGTGAACACATCTGTTTCAACTGATGCATTAAGCTTGTATCTAAAAAGCCCTTATACCTACATTTTTTCTAGTTTTAAGTACAGTTATTCTTTGATTGCACTGTAAGCCACTACTGTATGGACTTGGAACAAAACAACTTTTGGACAAGAATGCAAGAAAACATTAGAATGGCAAAACTACAGATAGTGAGAGGATTGGTCAGCCACTAGCACTTACTTGCTTTATCTGTCAGCATTTTAAAGGAGATAATACAGAATTCCAGCTCTGCTTAAGTCTGATTAACATCATAGGAAAGGAAACTTACCTTGTAAAACATCTCAATTTTGGGTGGGTAAAATTTATATCCTTCTTTGACACCAGGGTTTCTCTTGAGGAAGGAGCCAGTAGCAATTCTTCTGCACACCCATTCAATTGGGATCATTTCACAGTGAGCTGCTATGAATGCTGTGTCACTCTGTTTCCTGACAAAAGCTGTTTTGATTCCTAAATAAAAAGATGGCAGCTTAGTTCCATTAGTAAGCACACTCCACAGTTAAAACAGTAGTCACAAATATCTTTGATTTTAAGTACATCTGAATCTTGTTCTTCCATGGACTTAAGGGACACACAATCTTTTCAGGGTATATTAAGCCCACTCCAGCCTTGCAAAACACAAATATCTTCCACAAGTCATTAGTTTTGCCAATTTTATCATACAAAAATAGCTTGTAACTCAGAAATCCTATTTTTGTAATTTTGTTCACAGAGCCTTAAAAAATTAAATCAATCTATCCTTCACAATGTTTTTGTTTGTTTAAAAAAAAATAATTAGCAGCAACCAACTACCCAACCTTGTTCTCTGGTGAAAGATTCATTATAGATCAAACAGTAATTGGAGCCTTTCAAAGGAGTAACAGAGCACAGCAGTCTTTACTACTTTGCTTAATAAAAGCAGATGGGGCAGAGAGAATGGCTTTGTCCTCCCTTTCATCACAAACTAAGTTATTTAGGACACTAGATCTTGATGATTTATTAGGCAAAAGACAGATTCAGAAGCATGTGCACTCAAACCTGCTGCAACAAGTCAACCTTCTTACATAATTGTAAGATGATGGACCCCATATTAAACAGGGACAGCCAAAAAGCACATCAGCACCTGAAGTGCAAAATTGCTCTTTTTTCAATTTCACTCTTGAGTAAAGTCCCACCTTTCTCCCTGACTGTTGCATATAGGTAAAACCTTACAAAAGGAAGGCCTTGTAAAATCATGGCTCAAGCCTGTTACTCTGGCTAAGTAGAAAAGGACTATGGGAATGTGACTCAGCTGACTTAGAGGTAGAAAAACAAATTATGTAACCATCGTGTGTTCACATCGTGAGCTATGGTGGTTGGTTGAATTATGTTTGTTATGATTTAAAACTACGTAGCTGGAAATGGGCTAACTGCTTAAAAAGGCCTGGTTTTGGCAATAAAGCAGCTCTCTTTGCACCTGCCTGGGGACTCTGCGTCGCACACCTGACCAGGGCAAGACAACTGCCAAGCCCAGTCAGCACCTGTGAGAAACAGAAGGCAGAGGAGCTGCACTCAGTCAAACCAAGCAGTTCTATTCCATTCCACTTCCAGAACCATAAGGGAAGAAACAAAAAGTACTAAAATATGAACACTGACTCTTCTAAGTTTCTTTCCTTCAAAGGCAGAATGATTTAAATAATCAAATGCACATTAAGGCCCCTGTCTGGTTCACTACTACATTTTTCATCAGTGCAGATGTGTACTTTTGCTAGACTGACATTAGCTCTATTCTAAAAGGGAGACAAACTTTAACAGAACTCCGTAAATCATCACCTCTGAAAGAGTAGGTAGAGAAGAGTTGCGCAAGGCAAACAAACAAAACACCCTCTACAACAAGGCATTCCCACTATCTGCATTTACACCACTGAAATAAGGGAACTCGAGAAGAACCCTCAAAGTTCTTTTGTTATTTTAAAATGCAGCTGCAGCTTACTCTGCACATTTTTCCACGGCACCTGTGGAAGTTATGCGTACAAGCCACTCATGGATTTTTGAGCTATCAACAGAATGGCTTCTTCATGTTAAAAGTGCACATCTGTAAGATATTAAGTATTTTGATTGTTATCTTAACTATTGCCATTCAAGAATTAGGCAAAACATCTCACTAATTGCTCCGAAACAAAAGTTAGAAGTTTTAATCAACTACAAAAATCATCAAATACCTAGGAGGCTTCTTAGTAGTGTATGCACAACAGGCTTGTAAATTACTTGGCATATATTTCTGTGTAAGTAGTTCTTAAAATACAGGCTGAGACAAAGATGTAACTAGAGAAACCATCTTTCTCTTCCCCATACGAAACATGCTAGGGCTTCACAGTTAGCTATCACCACACCTTGTAACAGATACTACAAATTCTAGAGTAACTCAGCTGGTGCCTTTGTTCGAATGTTTCAAAGCACAAGGAGCACACAGTTATGAACAATCTTAGCTAAACCTACTAGTGCCTGTATTCTAGTACTGTTAGCAGACTCACCACCAGCACGAATTCCTCTCTGCAACTTTGCCAACAAAGACACTGTGAAATGCTTTCTCAAAGCAAAGCTACTGGCTCTATTTTTGGAAGTGTGGTGCTAAACTTACTTGAGTGACTTAAGTTATGTACTCCATGAAACTCACTGCTAGCATCAGAAATGGTTTGAATCTTTTAAAGTAAAGATTAAGCTCCTGATACGTTCAATACAGACTGATAAATGCATTTTGCAATGTGGTCCTTGCAAGTGTTATCTGCAAAGCTTACAGGAAGTTTATGCTGCTATAACACAAAACTGAGGGAGAGAAAAGACACTCTAATTTTATGTTTCAGCTTACATACACAGATTTCACAATGCCTAGACATAGCATGGTAGCACCACTAGCTGTAAGTGTGTTCTATGCATGCAGATGTTGTAAAGCAAGGCAGATGCATCCAGCCAAGAGTAACAAGGTAAGAAGGTGTTGGGTATGGAAGAACTGACAAAAGCAGAGGGGAGGGGATTAGAGGCGTGTCCAAAGAAGCTGGAGAAACTATCGCAGTTATCTGCAACACTAGATTAATGCAGATACTCTCCTGTTCCAAACGAACAAGTCACTCACCCAGCTCTAAAGTACCAGAGAAAAAAGCATAATTAAAAGCNGGAGCTGCCGCCTGAGCGCGGCGGCCAAGAGCCCCGCTGCTCTTTTCTTTTCTTCAAACTTTGGGGGGAATCCCGGAGCTCCGAGATAGATACGGGCGGCGCGGGGCGGCTGCCGCCCCCAGCATCCTGCACCTGGAGCAGTCCCCGCCATCTCTCCTGCAGCCGTGCCCACCCTCGCGTACGAGCCACTACCCACGGAAAAATAAAAAATAAAAAAAAAAACCCAAAACTTTAAAATCACTTCGGGAAAAAGTTGGTTCTCAAGCACCTACACCCCAAGCCGCTGAGCGGGCACCGGCCCCCCGAGAGCGGTACCTCCGACCGACCGACCGACCCACCCCCGACGGCCGCCCGGTTACCTGATGCTGCGGGGGCCATGGCTGCGGCGGGAGCGGGCGCGGGCACCTAGGGCACAGGAGAGAGCCTGAGCGCACGCCGCAGGGCTCGGCCGCCGGGGTAAGAAGGGGCCGGCGGAAGGGGCGGGCAGCCCGGGCAGCGGGCCGCGACGCCGCCCGCCAATCGCCACCCTACGCCGCGGGGCGGCCCCGCCGAGCCCCCCGAGCGAACCCCGGATGGCAGCATCACCCTCCCCCCGTCCCGTGCAAACACAGCCCCGGCCCTCTGCCCGGCCAATGCCGACGCCACGCCGTGCTCGGGCCCCGGCCCCCCGCACCCTCACCCCGCGGGCAAACATCCCCTCGGCCTGGTGCGCCCCGCGGAGTGGCGGGCGGAGTGGAATCTAGGAGAGGCGGGGCCGGGCGAGGCGGTGGAGCGGGCCGGGGCTGCGGTGTCGCCCTCCCGTACGTAAATNTGCTGCTATAACACAAAACAGAGGGGGAGAAAAGACACTCTAATTTTATGCTTCAGCTTACATACACAGATTTCACAATGCCTAGACATAGCATGGTAGCACCACTAGCTGTAAGTGTGTTCTATGCATGCAGATGTTGTAAAGCAAGGCAGATGCATCCAGCCAAGAGTAACAAGGTAAGAAGGTGTTGGGTATGGAAGAACTGACAAAAGCAGAGGGGAGGGGATTAGAGGCGTGTCCAAAGAAGCTGGAGAAACTATCGCAGTTATCTGCAACACTAGATTAATGCAGATACTCTCCTGTTCCAAACGAACAAGTCACTCACCCAGCTCTAAAGTACCAGAGAAAAAAGCATAATTAAAAGCTAATAAAAAAGAGACTAAAAAAACCACGAGAGCCTCAAGGCAGGTTAAACTGTTCTATAAAACAATAACGTCTGTAACATACAAGCATACACACTCTGCCTTTAAAATACTGACCAGCTTCCTGAAGCAGCTGAAACACACAGCTCGTCGTTGTGTTGGAAATGGCAGCCTTCCCTTCCATTCGGTCTTTCCTGGCTGCATTTCCCGCCGTTATTTGGTCTTTTGACTGCATGAGAACACATCCCGGGATATCTGGCAGCTCGTACACTTCTTTCGTTTTACCTTCATTAACTTTTTTGCCAAGCTTCAGGTCTAGAGGAACAAAAAACCAAAACAAAACCCCAAAAAAAGAGGAAAAAAAGTCATTTTTGCATCGCAAAGGTTTGTTTACCTCCGCACGCAGAGCCACCACCTTTGAGTCCATGGGGATCCAGCAGCCCCGACCCACGGAGCGATATGGCCACGTTCCCCCCAGCAGCGAGGCCGAAAGCACCGCTCAAAGCTTCCGCCCGGCGCTCCCGGCGCCACGGGGGCCGCGCCTGCCGCGGCCCGGCCGCTCTGGCGGTGCCCCAGCCGCCCCCACCGCCCCACGGCCGCGGGCAGCCGGGAGCTGCCGCCTGAGCGCGGCGGCCAAGAGCCCCGCTGCTCTTTTCTTTTCTTCAAACTTTGGGGGGAATCCCGGAGCTCCGAGATACGGGCGGCGCGGGGCGGCTGCCGCCCCCAGCATCCTGCACCTGGAGCAGTCCCCGCCATCTCTCCTGCAGCCGTGCCCACCCTCGCGTACGAGCCACTACCCACGGAAAAATAAAAAATAAAAAAAAAAACCCAAAACTTTAAAATCACTTCGGGAAAAAGTTGGTTCTCAAGCACCTACACCCCAAGCCGCTGAGCGGGCACCGGCCCCCCGAGAGCGGTACCTCCGACCGACCGACCGACCCACCCCCGACGGCCGCCCGGTTACCTGATGCTGCGGGGGCCATGGCTGCGGCGGGAGCGGGCGCGGGCACCTAGGGCACAGGAGAGAGCCTGAGCGCACGCCGCAGGGCTCGGCCGCCGGGGTAAGAAGGGGCCGGCGGAAGGGGCGGGCAGCCCGGGCAGCGGGCCGCGACGCCGCCCGCCAATCGCCACCCTACGCCGCGGGGCGGCCCCGCCGAGCCCCCCGAGCGAACCCCGGATGGCAGCATCACCCTCCCCCCGTCCCGTGCAAACACAGCCCCGGCCCTCTGCCCGGCCAATGCCGACGCCACGCCGTGCTCGGGCCCCGGCCCCCCGCACCCTCACCCCGCGGGCAAACATCCCCTCGGCCTGGTGCGCCCCGCGGAGTGGCGGGCGGAGTGGAATCTAGGAGAGGCGGGGCCGGGCGAGGCGGTGGAGCGGGCCGGGGCTGCGGTGTCGCCCTCCCGTACGTAAATGAGGGCGGGAGCCGCCTGGCGGGCCACCGGGACCCCTAGGGGGAGCGGCGTTGTGGGCTGAGCGCGCCGCCGGCAGCAGCGCGCGGGAGCCGCTGGAGCGGGACCGGGACTGGGAGCGGCAGCTGGAGCGGAGCCGCCGCGCCACCACGTGCTGCCCGCGCCATGGAGCTGGAGGAGCTGGGCATCCGGGAGGAGTGCGGCGTGTTCGGCTGCATCGCCTCCGGCGCGTGGCCCACGGAGCTGGACGTGCCCCATGTAATCACGCTGGGGCTGGTGGGGCTGCAGCACAGGTAAGAGGGGCGCGGGGAGCAGGTGTGACCGGACGGGGCCGCCCGGAGGGGGCCGCCCGGACGCGGCTCGGTGTCGGAGCGGGCCGCGCCGGCTGCTCGGGGCCGTGCGGCGGCACGTGCAGCGTGGAGGGCCTCGGGTCTCCGGCGGCGGGAGCGCTCGGGGAGGGGAGCGCTCCGACCGGTCCCTTCCGCTCCGCCCGGCGGAGAGCCCCGGCAGCATCCCGGAGGCGAAGTGCAAGGAACCCCCCTCCGCCTCCTGCCTTCCGAGCCGGTCCCGCCGGAGGAGA